>JAREIK010002715.1:237081-532065 GCA_029783825.1 Sapria himalayana
GGGGAAGAAGAAGTAGAAGAAAAAAAAGTAAAAGAAGAAGAAGAACAAAAACAAGAATAACAAGGAAAAAATAAGAGAAAAAGAAGAAAGAATAGTATTAATAGTAGTAGTAGTGATTATTATTGTAGTAAGATAAAAAGAAGAAGCAATAGTAGTAATAGTAGTAGCAGTACTAGAAAAAAAAGTTATTGTAGACAAAATATAAGAATAAAACTAACAAAATGAAAATCAAGAAGAAGAAGAAAAATAAGAAAAAAAAAAGTAGAAGAAGAATAATAATATTAATAATAATAATAATAATAATAATAATAATAATAATAAACGTAACAAGAACAAGAAGACTTAGAAGTAGAACAAAAAAAATATAAACATAAAAATAAGAAAAAGAAGAATATTAATAAGAATAAAAAAGAAAAAATAAGAAGAATATAAAAATAAGAAAAAAAAAAGAGAAACAAGAAGAATAAGAATTCGTTTGTATGGATGAACCACTTTCTATAGAAAAGTAATTAATACTTACTACACTAAAATTTTCTAGTAATAAGAGGATATTAGGAATAACTAGTGAGATAATATGACCATATTGCTTTTATCTCATCATTTGAGGAAATTGAGATTAATCAATTTAGATTATTTGGGTACTTGTTCCAAAACAAGTAAGATTCTTTAAAGAATCTCTTTTTGATACTATTTTTATTCTAATAACTCATGGAAATCACATAGATCATGAGAGAGTTTGTATTGGAAGTAATAGTTGACATATTTACTCCAACTCCATGCGGGACTCAATCACAACAATAGGGAGCTTATAGCTTGGAGGGAAAAGAGAAATTCTCGGGTTAATTTTTTTGAAAAATTTAATTTTCAAAAAGAAATGCTCATGCGAGGAACAATAATTTGTTTCGAGGTCTAAATGATGAGATGAACTCCATGGGACACTCCAACTTGCATTTTAAAATTTAAACTAGAGGTGTCAATCGGGCGGGGCTGGCCCAGCCGGCACGAGGCATATCACGATTTGGCCCTGCCTTGGCCGGTCTGGAACGGAAATTTTCCATGCCTGGGCTCGTGCCGTGCTCGACCACAGCACCAATTGTGTTGTGCCGTGTCGTGCCGAGGCCAATCGGGCCTAGTGCCGTTCCTAGCCCGGCATGGTACCATGGCTCGTTGGTACGGCACCTCGGCATGAGCTAAGAAACCTAATTTTTTAAAAAAATTAGGGTTTCGAGCAGTGTGGCGGCACGACAGCACGCGCCAAAACCCAAATTTTTTTTAAATTAGGGGTTCGGCTATGCGGTGGCACGATGATGCGCGCCAAAATTCTAATTTTTTTTAATTAGAGGTTCGAAGCGCGGCTACCCGACGGCGCGCAGCCGAACCCCTAATTTTTTTTAAATTATGGTTTCAGCCCGACTGGGCCCAACCCGGCAGATTCGTGCCGTGGCCCCGTGCTGAGCTGACCTCCACAGAACCATGCCGGGCTAGGCACGGCATGGTACAGTAACCATGCCTGGATTGGCACGAAAGCACGGTCGGACCGACTAAAAACGGACCGGGCCAGCCCGGCACGTCCCATTTGACACCTCTAGTTTAAACCATATACTTATCTTAATATGATCAAATAGGATAGAGGGTGAGATTTTTGAGACTTCTTGGTTTGGACAGACCGAACATCCTTAATTAAATGTTTGATTTAATTGGGTCTTTGGTTTAGAATTAATAGATGACATAATATTTTTTTTAGTTTATTTTATTTAAGGAATTTTATAAATTTAATATTTAATGTAGCTTATTGGGGTGGTCACATTAAAATGAGATAGTTTTATCATTTTTAAATAAAATCTAAAGAAAACAAATATTTGTTTTTATTTTAATATATATGGGTGTGCACGATCTAACAAAATTGAGGTGGTGGGGCAGCCCAATTTTCAATGCTGAAAAACAAAGCTGAGTCCCCTTTTATTTAATGTGGACCTTCCACTCATAATATAAACAAAGGAGGGCCAATCGTGAAGCAAAAAATAATGAGGCAATGGCAACTTCATTTTTTGGAAAAATGAGGCAATGACTTCTTCGCATGAATCACCTCATTAGAGAGTGTTTGTTCAAACACCTTTTGTGAGGCTTAAGGGAGGTGTGGTGTACGTGAAAATAAAAAGAAACATAATCTCATTTCTTTTATGGATCACTCATTGGGAACATGGGGTAACAAAGTCTCTTCAAAAAAGCCATCTAATAACATAGGGTAATCTATAGGAAGCAATGGGCACATAAGGATATTATAGGGGAAGTTTTTTAGGGATGGACAAGACTAGTTTTTGGAAAAGACTTGATTTCCCAAAACTCTTAAAGATCCTAAGGATTTATTTAATTACTAATCCTTAAATCCTTATTTTTTTTCTCTTATAACATGTTTGTGCTTGGTTGTATAGGGTTTCAACAGAATATATAGCAAAGGATCATGAGTAGGATGATGTGGAAGATCGTGTGGAAGATGATGCAGAGGTTAGTGGTAATGTTCGCATGGTGCACGTGCTTTGATCGAGTGCATAGAATTATGTTGGAAATACAAACAAAAATCAACTAATTATTAGATATTTTTATATTAATTGATTGTTATATGAGCTTATGAATCGTGATTATAAAGAATCATCATTTGGGATGTGGAATGTATAGGTATTTGGGTGAAAGCGGAAAAAATGGGCACCTATTTAGGTCAAGGGCCAAGGCCAAAAATGGACAACCATATGGGTCAGAGGCCAAGGCTAATAATTGGGCAACCATTTGGGTCAAGGGCCAAGGCTAATAATTGAGCAGGGCAACCCTAGTCTTGGACGTGCTAACTAGGCCGCCCAGACATGGCACAAGGCACGATAAGATTCAATCATGCTTGGCACGGCACAGTCTAATTCAAAGTTGTGATTGACACGACCTAGTTCAACTTCAAAGCCTTGCCTAGCACGACCAAATTCAAAGTTGTGCCTGGATGTACCAGGCCAAAGTTTATGGAGTAGGAGGCATGGCATGGCACAATCCGACACAACGATACAAATGGCCAAACATGTTAGCTTAGCCCTGACCTAGGCAAGCCTGGAACAAACTAGGCTAATATGAGTTCAATTCGAGCTAGTCCAAACTGAACTCAAGCTAGACTACAATGAACCAGATTAGCATAGCCAACTTTAACCCTGCATGGAACAACCTGACACAACTCGGCCAAAAGATGCACCAACAGACCATGCTGAGCAACCCATTTTTAGAGCAATGAGGGCATAACAAATCGCATACTAAAAATCATGTCCCGGCATGAAACAATGGGCTAATGGGCCTAATAAAATAAGTTGAGCCAGCATGACACTGACCATTTCACACCTCTACTTTGACTTTCCAAATTGTTTGTTATATGGATCCACATAAACTCAATCTGGCCACGTATGTATTTAACTATGGCCCAACTATACCAATTAAACATTGTCCATATTTTGGTAGGAAAATTAAGCCACGCTGGACTGAGCCATAACAAGTCAATTAGCCTGAATTGCCAGACCACTTCAATTTGTTTAGCATTTTTGCAGAACATAAACATAATATGCTTTTTTTTTCTGGATTTTATACTAAGAAAAAATAAAATTAAATAATTCAGTAAAAATGTAGAAAACTGAAAACCATTGATTCACTTGATACTATTGTATACTTATCTTAAAAAAAGCCAGTGGCCCAAAGCAAGAACAGCTTCAAGCCCAGCTGAGAAAGCCCAACCAAAACAACCCAGGCCAATCCATCTGGTCCGAACGGAGGTCAAGCCCAACAGTAGCCAAGCCAACTAAATCCCAAAATGGGCCCAGACTCAACCTTTGCAAGAAGGCCTATCATTTCCTGAGCCCAGCACCAAGCCACATTCCCTCCAATATTTTAAAATGCATTTTGATTTTTACTAAATCCCCCTGCCACTGCCAGGCCTCCAAAACCAGCTGGGTAACCTAGCTGTCCAAAGGCATAAGATTTAACAAGGGCCTACAAGCCCATCCCGCTGACTACCCCAGTATTGTGGCCCAGCCATGTGGTGTGGAATGGGCCTTGCTGTTCCATTGCAAGCCATCCCAGCTGGTTAGTTACCCAAGTTATCATCCAATTGGTTTACAACAAAGTGTCCACAAGGGCAAAGCAAAACCATATACAAAGGCACAACATACACATACCCACCCACATGCCAAACACACTCAAATATACATGCATATATACATATAGGGCATTGAATGATGCCCATAAGTGATTTTTGGATGAACCATAGGAACACAAGAACAAATTATGTAGTGTCTAGCCAAGGCGAGGGAAACTTCATGGAGATTAAATGAGCGTTGACGATTTCATTCCATGTATCGGGTATTCCAGGCAAGCACCAATGGCTGCAATCTTGGGGAGCAGGGAGTTGAGTCCCTGGCTGGCGGTAGATGGAAGGGTGGCCGTCAGAGCGGAGCCATGTCAGATAGGTGATGTTGAGAAAGAAAACATTTTTATCCTCCAAGTATTCTGGATTTATCTGGTTTATTGTGTGCTGGATGAACGTGTTCATCAATGGCTGCTTCATTTCTGCACCATCAGCCTCCGGTCGTGTGTTGCTCTCACATCCTGCACCGCTGTTCCATGTTCCGCTCCTAAACAAATTAAAAGTTTCTGCAGAAACTCGAACCATAATCATTCATAAAAAAAAAAAATCATAAAAAACTGAAAATATGAAGAATTAGAAGAATAAAGAAAATTAAAAGAATAAAAATAAGAAAAATACGAAAAATACCAAGAAAACAAAGAAAATGAAGAATATAAAAAATACAAAGAATACGAACACAGAAAACACGAATAAGGAGAACAAGAATAATAGGAAGAACAAAAAGAAAAAGAAAAAACATGAAGAATATGAAGAACGGAAAAAACACGAAGAATATGAAGAACGGAAAAAACACGAAGAATATGAAGAACAGAAAAAACACGAAGAATATGAAGAACAGAAAAAACACAAAGAATATGAAGAACGGAAAAAACACGAAGAATATGAAGAACGGAAAAAACACGAAGAATATGAAGAACGAAAAAAACACGAAGAATATGAAGAACAGAAAAAACACGAAGAATATGAAGAACAGAAAAAACACGAATAATATGAAGAACAGAAAAAATAGGAAGAATATGAAGAACAGAAAAAATAGGAAGAATATAATAAACAAAAAAAAAAGAAAAACAAGAATAATAACATAAAATAAATATTTGAATTAAAAAAAATAAATACAAATTGTAAAAATCTCGTCTTAAAACTTTTATCTGATAAATAAAATATTTTATCTTTAAGCATTTCAGCTGCTCGACAAATACTTGATTGAATATCACATATTTTATTATTTTATTATCATAGAAGAATGATGAAAATAGTGAGTAAATATTAAATCTCAAGATAATCACTCAACTCTTTTTTTATGAGACTAAATTACATTTAATAAAATATAAAAACTTATAATTGATTTATTTTCAATATAAATATTTGACTAGTTACCAGTTTGTATGATTGCTAAAAGAAATTCCAATAAATATATATTTCTTCGCAAATCCTAGTGATATATCTAAGTAATGTCCAACTAATTATATTGATTACATAATATATATATATATATATATATATATATATATGATCTAGTAATAATCACATAATTATTCATACATGCAATTCTTCTAAGCATTATATAATCAAATAAGTCATATCGGCAAAAAAAAATTAATATTTAACTCATTACTCAATCATGAATGATTCACTAGAATACAACCTAAAAGATCAATCATAGAAATTAGTAATTAATGCGTAAAATAATTAAAAAAAAAAACTACCAAAAAAAATCTCACAAGCTAAGTCATTAGCAGCTACTTTAGATCATATACCATTTTTCATAAAGTAGATGCATTAAAATCATCACTGATGCATTGGATCTCATAAGAATTTCACCTTTAAATATGTTTGATCACAATCACTACTGAAATAATTGATCAGTATTGAAGTTTATCATATACATTTACCTTGAAGTTAATAAAGAAGAATTGGAGAGAGGATGAAAAAAAAAAATAAAAAAATATTATCTTTCATAATCTATAAACAAAGTCAGTGAAATAAAAATTAACACAAAAATCATTTTGACCATTAAAGAAAATAATTTTGATAATCCAAAACAAATATTAGAGTGAACACCCACCTCAAATTTTACTTTAAGATGATTTATATTCCTATATGGATTGGTCATCATATGAATATCCATATGCAACTAATAATAGATTTTTCAAAATATCAACGTTCTAGTTCCTAAATCTTATTAAGATGAATAAGATTTTTTTATTTTAACATAGTATGGCATCATCCTTCAAAAAATATCTTAGAATGAAATTTAAGTATTACAGTTTCATCAAAAAATAAAAATATAAGAATAAATAAAATATAAGTACAATAATATATGTAAAATAAGATGTTGAGAACATATTTATTATTTTAGAAGAGCAATCAAAAAATCAAGATTATTAAAGTTAACTATGGTACCAATTGACTTCTCTTAATTTTTAACTCATCATGAATCCTAACAAAAATAGATTCTAAAATTATCAGATCAACTAGACTCAAAAAATATTTACCATATATATAGTTGATGAGATGATTTATAATTAATAATACATCTCCCAAGAAAAAGGTTATAACACTTTTGTTAAAAATAAATATTTGAGTATGTCAATCAAATATTTATTTTTTTTCTACACTCATTTTATATGAATATGTTAATACTAAAAATATTATATATGATAAATATTGAAGTTATCCAACAGTTACATTATCACTACAACCTATTTTTTATATTTTTTTAGCTAATTTTATATTTTTATAAAATAACAAAAAATTATGATCTAAAATAAAAAATGTTTAAGTAAAACATTAATAATAATTAATAAAATTAATAAAATATCAAAATACATCATGAGTTTATCTCTAATAAATTATCAAATCTTTAAGTGTGCTAGATTGAATGAGTCGTTATCCATAAGTCTGAAAAGGAAGTTAAGTAGCTCTAAAATATTTTTCTAATTGACATATTTCATCCTCTAGTATTTAGACATCTCTAACACAATGATCCAATATTCTTAAAAGTGTATGTAAGAATATATTAATTATTATGCTCAATCCAGAATAAAATATCTCTTTAAATTTTCGATCGTGCCAACAAATATAAGCAGAAGAAAAAATAAAATCAAAATTAACTTATCTAAAAAATAACTCACATAAAGAATATTAATTTGACAACTAAAAAAAAGTACATGAAAAAAAAATTGACTGTTATCATAACAAAAAACTATTGATAGCTTATCATTGAAATTTATACTATTGAATAAATAAGAAATAAAAATAATGACAAATTCTATAGCCGCTTCTCATTCATTTTATTGCTATGAAGTTTACTTGTTAAGTGATCTATTATCCTTTGACAAATTTATCACACCTAAACTATTATAGCCTGCTACGGATAATTTTTGTATCGGAGTCTCCATAAAATAGTTATCAAAATTTTGACTTTCTCATATGTGAATAAATCTGCAGCACGACACGGAACAAACCAAACAGTCACAGCAAGTCACTAAGCAGATTACACAAACACTACACACACTGTACATTGTACGTACTGCCATTAGCCTGTCCACACGCATTGCACCCACTTGCACATTCATTGCACCCATGGTGCATCATGACAAAACCATTGTGCACTTTTTCAACACCAGCTACACATATTGCACACTGCACCAGGATAACCATTGCGCACTGTCGTGCACCTCCACATACACATGGTGCACCGTCTGGCACAGGTGGTGCACCCAATGTGTACCATTGACAGATGTTGTAGACATTGAAGTTTGCCACACATGGTGGATTTGCGACATGCATCAGCCATTACAAGCCCATCAGCAGTTTTTTCATGCACGCATGTGCACTGCTGCACATGTAGCAATGCCATATGCTGTGGATACACGATGCCAAACATGGATCCATTAATTTTGTGGGTATTGTGCTAACCTGTAATGTACAGGCGAGTAGCTTCTAAAGAAGATGAGACTCCTCTTTGGATTTTGATTTCTAACTACCCATGCCTTCCAAGTTTTTAGAGATCGTTGAACAGCTTCAGATGCATCCATCGACACATTTACTTTGCCCATCTCTTCAAAAAAGATATTCCTAGACACAATCATTCAACAATCAGTCATATCATTGAATAAAATTAAGTTGCCTATGTCATATGCATGAGAATATTGAAAGAGGATTGTACTTGTGCATTTGACATTTATTCTTAGCTTTGTTTCCCAGGGGTGCCCTAATTACATGGCAGCATCACCACTCCCCCTCACCACCTGCTTCCTTCTTACGTGCTCAGTCCTATCACAGAACAGTCTAAGGTGCAAAACAAAAATGCAATTGGTGTAGTCCAACAGACGACTTAATCGATGGAAAACAAGTCCTCATTCGGCCATATAAGCCACAGTGTATGCCATTGCTCTCTCATATACCACACTAATTCCTCTTCACAGTTAAGAGAAAAGATAGATTTGAAAAACTTGTTACCAAACATATTTGAAATAATAGATGCGTTTAAACAATCACTAATACACTAGATCTCATAAGAACTCCAAAATTAAATGTGTTTAGTCACGATGACTACTGAGACGATTGACCAATATTGAAGTTTATCGTATACATCTACCTTGTAGTTGATAAGGGAAGATTAAGAAAAAGGTTGAATTTTTTTTTTTTAAACATACTTGAAACAAAACCATGAATTCACTTCTTGTTTGGAATGCTGGCCTTTTTTTCCCTTTGCGATCATTGCTTCGCATACTAATCTAAGAACTAACCATCATTTTATATACAATTAAATTCAATCTTAATTTTTCTGAGTGAACACTTATATCCATAAGTGCTCACTATTGGATACTATCAATGTAGATGCTGCTGAGAAGGAAAGGTCAATGATACCTAACTATTTATTGATAAATATATCGTATTAGTTGTATATTGTTCAGTTGATTTTTATACTTAGATACCTAGAATAGAATAGCATGATTATAAGAAATCTCTTATACAAAAAAGCTAAGTCTTGTGATTCAAAAAAATTAAAAGGGACAAATATTATTTTCATTATTGACAAGGTGTCGAAGGGAGGTTCGATACCCTATGTCACACCACCACTCACAGAGAGCAGACTAGACCCGTGAAACCTAGCTCTCTGTCCTCTTTCTTTTTGACTTTCTTTCTTTTTGTTGCTTCTCAATGTCATGACGGATCATCAACCTTCTAATGGAGACAAGCTCCTTAAAAGAATAGTGCTTGTTTCAAGCTCCTTAAAAGAGATAATTATTCGACATGATGCAGAGCGAGCCATGATGATTTCTTTGAATATCAAATTCAAGTTAGGTTTCATAGATGGGATCACAACAATGTCATCTACCACAGCAAAACCATACGACTATGCTTCATGGAAAAAACACAATGATATGATCCTCTTTTGTCTTGGATTCTAATTCCCTCACACAGGATCTTATAGACAGTGTCATTTTCTTATCCACCGGCCAGGAGGTAATGGAAAGACTTTCATGATCATTTTTCTCAAAGCAATGCGTCTCATATTTTTCAAGTTAAGAGGGGCATTGCTTGTTTTGCTCAAAATCAAATGACTGTTGCAGCTTATTACAAAAGACTTTAAAAATTATTAACTAGGATCCTATAATGACATCGTTTGCTCGTGGGGCAGACCATAAGAGACATAAATTGAAGCATTTCCTCATGTGACTCAAAGAATCCTACAATGCAATAAGGCAGATTCTGTTGATGAATCTGCTTAACTGATATTGCTAAGAGTTACTCTTCCATTGTGCAATAGAAGCAGCGAAGCATGAGGGTTGCATGTAAGGCTAAAAAGAACTCAGCCATGGTTGTTCAAAGGGATGAACCAGTGGCTCTGACTGTTGAACATGGGCAATTCTTCTCGTTCCAACCCATCTAAGTGAAATCATTTGCATTGCTCTTATCGTGATCGTGACAATCTCATTCTCACCACCAATGTTAAGGAAAGCCCAATGACACAAGAAGTGCCATAAATGATGAATGGGATCTCTGGTTTGCTTGTCAATGGCAGTAAGTATATCCTTTTGCCACTAGGTGCTACGTCAAGTGAAGAAGAAGCTCTAATTACAACCACCAAGAATTTACCATTGAATTCTCTTGTTCCTTCAAAAAACATTCTTGGTGTGTCATCTTTTAAAGTGGATTTAATGTCTGTGAGTCGAATTACCAAAGATTTCAACAAGAATTGTGGCATCACCATTTGAGGCATTTGTCTAATTATCTTCCTTAAGATTAAATTTCATAGCAAAATATTTGTTAAAATTTCACCTTTTCAAACTCAATGTTTATGATGCTTGTGCACTTGCAAAACAAAGTTGGCTTTCATTTTCCTGTTAGTTGAATTTCATAGGTTAGACCTTTTCAATTTATTCATTGAAATATTTGGGGCCCCTATAAAATTGTCTTACTTTCTGGTGCAAAATATTTTTTAACTATTATAAATGATTACTCTAGATTCACATGAGTATTTTGTAAACATTACAAAATTGAAACACAATATTTGTTTGTCAATTTTTTTCATTTGTTCAACATAATTTCATGATATAATAGCCAGCATTCGAGTTGATAATGGTTGAGAATTCTTCTCTATATAATAATTTTTTAAACAAAGATGAACTACTCACCAACATTCTTGTACCCATACCCCTCGACAAAATAGTGTTGTATAGCACAAATACACTCATATTCTTGAGTCTGCCAGAGCTTTTCGTTTTCAAGTCCACCTTCCTTTATATTTTTAAACAAAATCTATTTCAACTATTGTTCATTTAATTAATCAATTGTTCACACCAATCCTTTCTAGCCAAACTCCTTTTAAACAACTTTAAGGAAAGCTTCATTTCTTTTTTTTTTTTTTTTACTTTAAGGAAATCTTCTTTCTTATCCGCATATCCAAGTTTTTGGATGTATTGCATATACTACAAATGTTCATGTCCCCCATAAATTTGGACCTCGAGTAATATGATGCATCTTTCTTGTCTATTCAGTTAGTCAAAAAGCTTACAAGCTCTATGACCTTGTCACCCACCAAATATTCACTAGTCGTGATGTTGATTTTCATGAAACTATTTCCTCTTTTGAATACATGTTATCCCCTTTCTCAACTTTAGATCATGTGATTCCTCTTTTTGTATTTGATCGACTAATCCTTCCCCACCAGTTTAATAGCCCTCACCACCGAAATCAATTTCTCCCATCCAACAGCCCTTACCACCGAAATCAATTTCTCCCATCCAACAACCCTCACCACCAAAACCAATTTCAACTCATCCATCACCTACTAGTATTCTTCCTGGACCCATTTAACCCTGTTCCCAAAAACCTCATCACTCTCCCTCGACCCCATGTGATTATGTCTACTTAAAAAAATATCTCTCAACCATTTGCCACCTTTGTCATCAGATCCACAAAATGGTACATGATATCCTCTATGTAATTTTGTCTTGTATCATCATTACTCACCGCATCACACTTTTAAAACTACTATCAATCATGATATTGAGCTTAGATCTGATGCCGAAGCAACTTTTCATTCGCATTGACAAAGTAATTCAATATAAATTATCTACTTTAGAAGCCAGTCACATTGGGCTCTCACTTTTCTTCCTCCTGATAAGAAACCTATTGATTATCTTTGGATTTATAAAATCAAATAGCACTCAATGGTACTAATCATTTCAAAGCTTGTTTGGCTGCAAGATTACACACAACTTGAAAGCATAGATTACCATGATACTTTTTCTTCCATTGCTAAAATGGTCATTGCTCATTGTTTTATGGCTTTAGAAACAGCCTAGAATTGGTCTCGTCACCGACATGATGTCAACAGTAATTTTATTTTTGAAAATATTTATGTCTCCAGCTTGTTGTCTTTGGTGACAGAGATAAAATCTAGTATGTCACCTTCATAAATCATTATATAACTTAAAAGCAAGTTTTGATTTATCAAATTCTCTATAATTATCCAAGTTTTTTGCCCTGTTAGGTTAAATCCATAAAAGATTACTCGTTATTCACATGTCACAAAGGCAAATCCTTTACGGTTTTATAAAGATTAATTGATCATGTTCTTTTTATGTCAATGTCATGGTAGCTCTCAAGCAATTTCTACACATATATTTTCGAATAAAAGATTTGGATGATTTGAAAATATTTATTAGGCATCGAAATTTCTCTGCCGAAGAAAGATATTTCTATCTCACAACATAAAAAATAATTTGGAAATTTTAAAAGATTGGGAATTTTTGAGTGCAAAACCAATGAACTTTCCCATGGAACAAAACATAAAACTCACATATTAAAGTGAATTACTTAAAGATTTGTCTCAGGTATAAACAACTACTTGGACACCTGATTTATTTAACTATTACCTGGCCAGATATCACTTATTTAGTTCATGTGTTAAGCATATTCATGCATGCATCACGTAGACTACACATAGAAGTTGCTTTGCATATATTGCATTATTTGAAAAATAATCCAGGGCAAGGTTTGTTTTTCCCTTCCCAAAACAATTTATGCTTGCGAGCTTTTTGTGATTTAGATTGGTTAGTTGTTCAATATCTTATAGATTCACTAAAAGTTATTATATTTTTCTGATATCTTCTCTTATTTCTCGACGGATAAAAAGGTAGAAAACCATCTCTCTCCTTAGTAGAAGTTGAATATAGAGCCAAGAAAGATACATATTGTGAATTATCCTAGACAAACTCATTATTAAAAGATTTGAGAATATTGCATCTGAAGTCAACATTATTATATTGTGATAACAAATTCACCTTACATATAGCTGTCAATCCAGCTTCCACGAAATAATCAGACATATAGAAATGGATTATCATTTTATTCATGACAAAATACAAGATTTATTGTAATAAAAAATATTACCTCAACAAATCAGCTTGTAGATGTATACACCAAATCATTGGGAAAGAAAGTTTTCTTAAATATGATACTCAAATTGAGAGTTCTTGACATTCATTCTAGAATTTGAGGGGAAGTGTTGAAAGGGAAAGATCAATGATATCTAACTGTTTATTGATAAATAAATTGTATTAGCTTTATATTTGTTCATTTGACTTTTATACTTAGACTACCTAAAAATATTAGCATGGTTATAAGAAATCTCTCGTATAAAGGCTGAGTCTTCTGATTCAATAAATTAAAAGGGGCAAATATTATTTTTCATTATTGATATTTGCTCTTATGATTGATTAAGGGCTTGCATATTTTGCACAATGCCAAACAACCAGATTATTAAATTATCCAAAACAAAAATAACAATATTTTTCTTTTGGTTGTGTTTCACATCCTCATTCTATATAGATTCTTCTTGCATATTTTCAGAATCAAAGTTTTTTAGTTCAAAAAAGATTCATAATATCAGAAATTTAATCTAATTTCATGTTACAAATTTTAATTTTGGAAAAAAAAAATTGCAGTCTGATTTTGGGATCTAGTTATTTTATGTTATATTCATCAAAACATAAAATTATTCTTCAATAGAAATTGTATCATTCTTGGTGTGATGCACGTGCTTTACCTTTACATTATTTTATGGATATTTTTATTTTTTTTTAATTATTTAACTAAACTTTTAATTTAACAGAATAATAACTATTTTAAAATAATTAGTTTTTTACTCTCTCCCTTTCTATCCTCTTTAATCTATCTTCTTATCTAAAAAAAATTCAAAAAATGATTAATACTAATAAAATTAATTTAAATTTTAAAAATAAAAAATTTACATAAATATCCGAACCTGCTGAAACTTTTATTTCTCTGGAGAAAGAAGAAATATAATAAAATAAAAAAAATTTTACATAAAGATCCGAGGCTGCTAAAACTTATGTAGTTTGGACTTATTTTAATATAATAAAATAAAAAAATATTAATAGTAAGAAAGAAGAAATGACACAATGCAAATATTGCAAGAAAATTTTTACTTGTGAGAGTATATTTGAAACTGAGTATCTTAAGAGACATGCCGAAATATGCATTAAATAATATTATGCATTAGATCTTAGACAAACTCAACTTAGCAGTACATTTTTTGAGACTGAATACAGTTCAGTCTTAAAATTTACCTCATTCATATACTATAGCAAATAAGGTAGGATAGGCATGACCAAACTTATTATATTAATGAGTTTTCCGATCAAATTTTTGAAAGATTCAAGAATAGTAAGTATTATGCAGACATATTTTCAACTTTCTTATCATATGATTTTTAGGTTCACATATAGGAACGACATACTAAATTTTTATAAGTTAGAAAAATAAATAATAATTAATAAATTTATGGCATATAGTGGAGTAGTATCCGTGACGTCCGATATCTAGACTAGACACGATGATTCATCTTATACATGTCTCACCACCTACTATGTAGATACTAAATGGACTATGAATAAAAAAATTTTAAAATTCTATGAGTTTCTCCACCCTTATGATAGCACAGACATTTTTAAGTATATGATGAAGATCTTTAGAAAATATAAAATATAAAATATAATTTTTAGTATTACATTTAATAATGTATTTAATAATAAAATAGTGATTAACATGTTTATTAAGAATATTAGAGACATACCATTAGCATAGTTTTTTTATGTCATATGCATGTGTCACATGATTAATTTGATTGTATAAATAGTTATGAAGGTGTGTTCTCCCACTTTGGATAATATAGATAACTCATTAAAATACATTCACATATCTCTTTTAGACAACAAAAATTCAGTAATCTTTATTTATCTATGAATCTTAAAAAGAAATTTCAATCGGATGTTATAGACACCGTTGTAATTACACGTACATAATATTGGAATCATGTGTTGGATATAAACACATGATATCCGACTACAAAAATTTTATTTATGAAATTCCTGAAAATTTTTTATGACATGATGAACATATGTTCGTTAGTTTAAACTCTCACGACTTGCATTGCACTCAAGTGCATATGCAACATTAACAGCATATTTAAGAAGTATCGAGCTGACTCGATACGTAGCTATATAATTACAGAGATTGAAACTAAGTAATTAATGTATTAGTCCACAATTTCATCTTTTTATTATCTCGCTGCATGCATAAACCTTAGGATTAAGATGGAAAGAATAAATAATGTTTTACCTTATATTTCCTTGTGCATGAACCTGAAAGACTCACCTGAAGGGTTCATTCATGAGATATCGACCGACCTTTTCACATACTACGATACTAGGAATGGTAGTAATAGTAATAATAGTGAGACTGTGAGTACGAACATAAATATCATATTCAAAGATTATGATTTTTTCATTCAGTTAAAGAGGAGGAAACGATGAAATGGACTGTTAAATAGAAGCGGGCTTTCTCAGTACTTAGATACTAATTACTGCACAATCCTATCACATTCTGATACTAAAATTCTTGAAATATTACAATGATAGAAATCATACGGGTCAACCTTTCTCGTACTATCTAAGATGACACGAGATCTACTAACTCCTCCAGTACCGAACATAACATCGAAGTCTGCTTTTTCTATTGCAGTGAATATGATTTCGGATAAGAGATCTAGATTATGTCTAGATATTGAGATTTTAGCATGCATAAAGAATTGGGAGAATTCGAGATTTAGCATTCAAGTTCGTGCTAGGACATGGACTACAACAAAAGTTGAGGAATTGATTGCTGATGATGATCCACATGATAGTGATTTTAATATTGAGGTTGATGATGAAAATGATACGCCGATGGACGATTGATAAGGATGCCACTTAATATCTGACGGTTGACGATTGTGCGATAGCAATACGCCGACAATGATATTTATGTTATAGGTATGCTTATGCATATGAGTTTTGAGTAAACTTGATTATAATTTTTGATTTCGATATTTTGTACTCTTTTTTATTTACATTGCATTTTCTATGATTTGGGTATTTAGTTTGGCCTTATAACTTTGTAATTTTTATTAAAGTAATTTTGTATTTATTTTATTTTTGTGTTTAAGAATTTCATTAAAAATTCTAAAATTTAATTATAATAAATTATAATCTAAATCTATTAATCTAATTAAAACATAATTAAAACAAATAACATAAAAAAAAACTTTATAACTATTCAAATATTTTAATTTACAATTTATATATTTTTAAATATTATCTAATTTATATTTTATAATTACATAAATATTATAAATAAATAAAAATTTAATCAGCCCGTACGGACCAAAACCGGCATAGTAAAAAATCGTTGGTGCCGGCGTGCCATGCCGGGCCTAGCCTAAAAAAACTGTGTTAGGCCAAGCACGACACAGTACAGTAACCGTTCCGTGCCTGGCCTGGCACTGAAGCACGATTGAGCGGCCAAAACTCGTGCCGAGCCGGCCAACACGAGCCGTTTGACACCTCTATATCATTCTTTTTTATAATGTTGCAAATGCTAATTCTTTGCTATTTATTTTCAATGTATTCAATATAAAAAAAAATAGATTTCATCATTTTCTTTCAAAACAAATGACATAATAATCTCTATTGAGGAAGTGATTTACTTTAAGTGGTACTTTTTTATATCATTTATAAAATTAAAATTTATCAATCATTTGGAAATCACATTCTAGATATATCATTAGTATATAATATCTATCTTAGTTATAATTTCTATAGGCCTACTAAATTTATTAGTTAAGTTTTTAAATGAACATACTATTAATCTATATATTTTTTTTATTATATCAATATTATATGATTGTTAGACGATATTATCTTTGAAATTTCATAAATATAAACAACATATATTTTGATATCATTGTCTTCAATTTGTCTCAACATTTTTATTTTTTTATATAACATTATAGTGTCTTCATTTTATTTTTTTATATTTCTTTAAAATAATTTTGTTTCTTAAAAATTTGTTGAAACTCATGTTTCAATCATTAAGTTTCTTTATACGAGTAAATATTTCTTTGACACAAAAAAAAACTCTTTAGATATTTTTTTATATATTTTATTACTTCACTCCACATAATAATTATATCTCCATCCAATGATCAATTAATTTTGGTATTTAGTTTTTTCTCAAACCACTTAACTTTGCTCCTTTTAAATTCTATAATTTTATTTTCACACTTAATTGAAATCTCTCAGTAATTAGAATTTCTAAGACGCACATAAAATACAACTTATCTATGTTGAATAGTTACTCTCATTTTGTATTAATTTATAATGTTTGCAAAGTAAATTAAAATTTATTTAAAAAGTAAAACAATGCACACACACTCAAATATTAATTGACTTCATCTTTTTTTTATAATGTAAAATAATAATATGGTAATATGGTGCTGGGGTTCATGGTTATGATTGCTAGATAGCAATGATTGTCTATTACTCAGACTAGTTCTGATCTTTACACCATTATGTTTTGATTTTATCATCTTGTTGCAACACTAAAGCTTTATCTTCTAAACTCATCCATACATCTTCCACATCATTTAAGCATGACAAAATTTTTATAATATATAATTATAAACTTACCCACTTATATAAAATAATATTCACATCAACAAAAAAATAAGCTTTAATATCATACTAGACACCCAAAAGTTCAATAAATCACGTCATCTTATATAACATAAGAAAGATAAATTCATATGATTTTTATTAACTTAATATGTTTAACTTTTTCATAATATTACAGGATAAGATAGAATAGAAATCAGTGTCTAAATATCTCAATAACTCACAATTATTCAACAGATCACCCTGTCAATTACCCCCACTCAACAGAAAGAATAATCATCTTCGAATATGATATTATTTTCTATATTCAAAGGCTTGCGATAATAATCATATTTATTTTTATTATATTTTAATAATTTTTTTAATTATTTCATAAATTTTATACTTTGATTCTTATAGTTAATTAATATAACTACATATGTATTTGATAATATTTTTTTTCTTTTTTGACTTTAGCCTTAAGATTCATACGGTCCGCTATATAATAAAGAGATTTAATAGTACTCAAACATTTTAAATATTTTATTTTCTTCTCAATAACTATCTCACCAAGATATAAGTATTCTCTATATTAATTATATATACTATTAAAGTTATATATATAAGTTATTAATTATTATTTAATTAATTTTATTATTAACAAAATTAAATATAATATATTAATAACCAATACTTGGATATAAAATCAAATATATTAAATTTTACGTGTGTATATAAAAGAATTTTTTTCTATTGTATGTCTTTTACCTTGTATAGACATAAAATTCTTATAGTTTATATTCTAATATATTTTAATACATTTTTGTTGTATGCTAATGAGATAAACTTTATTTTTATGTTTCTTTATACTATAAAATTTATTATATAACACAAAAATCTAATATGAAAAAACTTAATTTAAATGGGTCCTCTATCATGATTCTTATAAATATATTTATTACGACACTATTATTTTAATTATTATTAAATATTATATTATAAATTTTATATTTCCTAAAGACTCTTGAAAGACTAAAATATAGCATGGTCATTGTGAGGATAAAGGTTCTTATAAAATTTTAATATTTTTTTATTTAATTTCTAATTATAATCACCAAAAATAACAATAATGCATCAAAAATAAATATCATCATGACTAGTTCACATATCAAATATCAATGTCGATATGTCGATACTATTTCACTATATTTTCCAAGTTTAATATTTATTAATTATTTTTTATCATATCAATTTTATAAGCATACTAAGGAATCATACGATAAATAAGCTAGATATATTTACGCATGCAACAACCAAGTCTTGAGTCTTTGATAGATTTAAGAAAGCAATTGTAGAAAACAACCAAGCATCACCTTTAAAACAAACTTATAGTGATAAATAAAAAGTGTCATTAAATATAAAATAGATTCAAATTTAACCTCAATGCTAACTTGAGTTTTTATAAGATCCAATATATCAAGTAGTAAATTATTTATCGTGTCTCATACGGTGTCCAATCGCACCATTAATTTTGCACCTACATTTTTTTTATAGTACTTACATTGGGCCAAAATAAAATCTTATTTTATTCATCTAATATTTTATTGTTTAACCATATTAAAATAATTCAAATGGACATGCAAGGCCACATGGCAATTTTTAATTTAAAGCTTTGGATGTCATATGGAGCATGCATATGATAAGCCACCTAACCCACGTGACATGGCATGATGCAACTCTTTGCATGTTGAGGAATATAAAAAAAAATCTCTTGACAAAAAATTTCTTTTAGGAATCATGGATACCTATAATTAATTGGATATTCAGATTCAATTTGGACATTAACATACACCAAAGAGTGATTTATGATATGTTTTCATATTTTTCTTAGAAAGTAAAAAATAATTATTTTAAAATCTAATGCATGAGCAGAATTCAAAAAGATGGTGATATTACTTATAAGATACTTTGAATATGATGATTTTTCAAAGAGATCAAATATGCACTCTCTTCTCCTACAAATTATTTACTATGACAATAAAGTAGTGAAACATGTAGCCTTCAATCGAATATTCATGAACAAAAAAATATATTGAGATAGAGACTACTTTTTCCTCAGAGAAAAAGCTGAGGATGAAACCATTACTATATCACATAGTCAAACAACATATCAGTCAACAAATATTTTCACAAAGATCATGAAGACTCATCTTACCTTTCTTTTCTCTAACTTTGATGTTAAAGACTTTTATTCACCAATTTCACGAAAAATATAATGATTTTATTTAGTTTTTATATTTTTTGTAATTTGATAGGCGCACTAAACTTATGGTCAATCACCCCAAACATTTTTGTTAGTTATATAAGGGTGGCATTTTATAGGAGCACCAAACTTATGGGCAACCCAAAATATTTTTGTCTGCTAGACAAGGGTGTGACGAACTATATTATTATTATTTAAAATTATTATTTTTTCAACTTATATTTAACAATAAAAAAATTCACTCCAGTCTAAATTAAAAATATAAATTTATATCTATATGCATAAAAAATATTAAAAAGACAAAAATCAAATGATATTAATTTATATTTATATGCATAAAAAATATTTAAAAAACAGAAATCAAATGACATAATTACTCTATATGATTCAAATCATCATAGTTTGAAAACAAAATCATCATTTTCATTTATATTATCAATCACTTATAATTTTTTAGTTGTATTTTAAAGACACATTTGTGTACTCATCATATCTAAAATCATATTTACAGTCAAAAAAATAGACTTCGGTACTATGTTAAACAAATAATTAACAAATATATCATATGTCAATTTTTATATAAATTCTAGTAATTCAGAATTTCAAAATTTTTTGTTATTATAAAAAAAACATGGAGTAGTAATTGATGTCTAAATATCTTAACATTTCACCCTTATCTGACAAAACTCCTTGTTTATACATAACTAATTGAATATAAAATCATTATATTCAAATACAATATTGATCTTTGTACTCAAAAATTTACTAAAACTATCAAACTTATTTTTATAATATTTAAATAAATTATCAAATTTATCATAAATCATATCTTTGAATCTTATAGTTAGTTAATGCATGTGAATATATATTTGATAGTATTTTTTATTTATTTTATCTTAATCATAGAATCATATAGACGATCAAATAATAAAGAAATATAATAAAAAATTATAATTATAAATATTTTATTTTATCTCAATAATCATGTTACTAAAGTATAATATAAGTCATGTTGGTTAAAGACACTACCCATGTTGCAAATACACCTAAGATTAATATAAGTCATAGTATATACCAACGCACACATTTACCATATTATAAAAAAATTTTCATAAATTTTAAATGCAAAAATCTCATGTTGCAAATTGATTCGTTAATTATAATTTAATTAATTTTATTATTTATGATGTCGGATATTACATGTTTATATGAACCACTTGAATACAATATCAGAAATATATAATTCAACAATATTTAACATCCAATTAAAATTTCTTTTGTTTTAGGCCCAATGACTTACATTGCATATAAAAATCTTTGGTTTTCTAGGTATGCAGATAGATTTTAAGATATTTCATATTTGTTCTAATGAGACATATTAGATTTATTATATAACACATACACTTGACATAAAAAGTTTTAGCTAAGAAATCATCTTTAATGATTCTTATGAAAAATATTTATTATTATACCTATTTTTAAAATAGCATCAAATATTATACAAAAAAATTTATTTTAAATCTAATATTCGCTAAACACCTTAGACAAGCCCTCATGTATAGTATGATCATCCATGAGGCAAAATAATGTCATAAAATCCTAATATTTTATTATCTAGTTTCTAATTAAAATCAATAAAATAAATAGTGATAGACATGAATGTTTTATCTTGATGATTAGTCCAAATATAAGACATCACCGAGAGCATTTTATGTTCTAAGTTTTTTAATGACTCATCATTTTTCTATTTTATAATTTTCTATTACATCATTCTCACATGTCAACATAGAGCTCTTATGATAGGCAGACTATAAATATTTATGAATTAAATGAATTAGTTTAAAATCTTCTAAAAATCAAAATGAAAGACTCATGCTAGCCATGAATTTTATCACATTTTTCCTTACAAACTCATTGGGTAGTTAAAGGGAGTCATTGAACATAATGTTGATCCAGGTTCAATAACTTACTGCTTAGTTAGGTTCAACTTATATCAAATGTATCATGCTTTTTTATTAATTATTTGATATATCTCTCAAGATATTCGGATGCATCAATAGTCTTAGAAGTTTACATTTTTTCACTATATATATATATATATATATATATATATATATATATATATATAATGCAAAAGTTTTTCAATGACATTTTATTTTTTATTTTTAATAATCTTAATGTGAATTCATACTAAATATGTTCGTTCATTCTTATATTTTTTATGAGCGAGACCAAGGCCAACATTAACTAGATAAGATTGTCATTATTTAAATAAATATCTACTTAATTTTTATAACATTAACTAGTTTTTTTTTATTTTTATAATTTAAAGAGTTTTTAAAGAGGAAAGATTTATTTTTTTGATTCTAAAATTATATAGTTAAAAAATAACTTTGTTCTTACAAAAATTCAGACCTGACTCACCCATATCAAAAGTTGACTAATCACAAGTTAGCAACCCGGCAACAAAAAAGCTCGCCTATCAAAATTAATTTACATATTTATATTTTATATAATATTTGAACAAATATAAAAAAATTACAAATAACAAAATTGCTCATAAATACAATTTAAAAAATTTTAGTAAGTTAAGATTTTGAGAGAAAGCAAATTACAATTAATGAACTGAGTATAAAAAATTATAAACATTAATTTTTGATTTATACATAATTTGTAATTAAAAATAATAATTTTTAAAATTTTTTTTATTTTATGTGGGTAAAAATTCAACAATCATTTAACTTATGCTGTTTGCCAATTGAGTAAAAGTCAATAATTGATGTATATTTAAAAAAAAAAATCATTGATATTTTATTAGCCCTCTAAAAGGAAAATGACATGCATCATTGTTGTTGTCGACTATCAAAGGCCAACTGTTGCAAAGACAAAAGCCATTTTTTAAATGAGGTGTGCGTATTTCACCCACCCTTTTTAAAGGATATACTAGCTAGATATAAATAATATTTTTTTTCATAATAATCTTAAGAAGGAAATATATATAGAATAGTCACATGTGTTTAGAACAATAAGGTCTAACATTATTTATAACCACTAAGAATTTGATTTGTGAAATTTTCACTATAAAAAATTACTCCTTTTGATTAACACATGTGCATTATAGATTTTAATTTGTTTTTTCATAAAAACTCTGATGACAATAATTTTACTAATTGAGCATGTGAATGATATTCTAATTATAAGAAATTATGAATTTGAAATCACTAAACTCAAGAAATATCTTAAATTATAGTTACATAAAAGAGATCTTGGGAGACATTCATATTTTCTTAGTATAGAGATTCACTCTAGACAAATTTTCTTATTGCAAATGAGGTATATGCTCTATACTCTTATAGTGATTGAACTTTTTGGTTGTACTTCGGGAGGTATATCGATCCAAATACTAATTTTGCTTCTTATTCAATATCTATAGTTAATTATACTACTTACAAGAATATCATATGAAAAATTAATTATCCAATAATTATCAGAATAATTATCAGATTACATATACAATCAGTATAATCATTCATTTTATGGATTCCCTTTAGTATGCTTACCTCGATATAGTTTTTCGCATGCTAAAGTATGTAAAAAAGTCTATAAAACCCTAAATCTCTTTTAGTAATTATGGGCACTTAAAGTTAGTCGGATATTCAGATTCAAGTTAAAAAACAAATTATATTGAGAGAAGATCTACAACAAGATTTTATATTTTTCTTAATTATAAATTTCTCATAAAAAAATAAAAAATAATTAATTATTTCAAGATAAAGATTTTATATTTTATGGAATTAATGACAGTTCTTTGTATTATATTTTAAATATGATACAAACTCGAATACAAATAATATCCATTTTTTATCCCATTACTATTTATCGTGATAGTCAAATATCAAGAGAGCATCAAATATGATATTTCCCAACCATACAAAATATATAAAAATTACTTCTTCAAAAAAAAAATCCAAGATGAGACTATTACTATAGCATATACCCAGACAATAAAATATTTAGCAAAGATCTTCAAAAAGGTATTATAAATAACCTCGACATATATTTCTTTCTTTCAGATTTGATATTTTTAACTTGTACATGCCATCTTGAAAAATGAAATACTTTTTAAATTTTATTGTACATTTTACTTTTTATGTTATATTGTACTTTTTACTTTTTATGTTATATTGATGTGAGTACTCAACATTTGGGTTCCCAATATAATTTCCTCATTATATAAGACCTTTGTATGTATGATTTTATTATTAAGCTATTAAGTTATTTATTATTTCTAAAATTTTATATATATATATATATATATATATATATTAATTATTGATAAATCAAATTTTTCATGTTTTATAACGAGTATACACTTATAAAAGCTTACATCATATTTCTCAAAGGACAAATAAGATATAATTTTATTTTTTATCACACATTATATAATACATATATGCTAATTATATAATACATATACCAATTTTATATCATAATTTTATTTCTAATATTTTTTTTATATATTTTTATTAGTTCTAATCAATTTTTTACTTGCTGATATTGTGTCAAAATATTCATAGATACATCCAAATATATTCATGATTACAGCTATTTTTATATCTTAGTGATGATATTTTACAATGAGCAACTTCAGTTTTTTCTAAAAATATATCTAATGTAACAATTAGATTGATTGTGAATTCTCAAAAAAGTATCACCAGAAAAGTAATTCAAGAAAATTCAAGATATATATAGATATAATATCATATGCAATTTGCCTTATAATTCAAATTAGGCATGGCCATCATATTAAATTTATAACTAAAGGATCAAATCAAATTTCATTTGGATATTAATTTTTAAAAAAAAAATATTTTTGAAAAAAGTAGCATCATCATAAATAATAATTTTCCTTACATCAAGAAAATAACTTTGATACACTTTTGGTTATTATGGTAGCTAGCAAATACATAATTGATTGTACGAGTCATTGAATTATTTTTTTTCAAGAAAAGAATCATGCACAAAGCAAATAAATCCAAAAGTATATAAAGATAACTAGAGTAACATTTCTTTTGAAAAAAATATTCCAAATAATATGCTACCTACAATAATATACAAGAAATCTAATTGATCAAATATTTTATTATATTAATCATACAACATAAAAAATATCAAAAAATATTTCTATGCAAAAAAATCAAACAAATAATTTTTATCAAATATCTATTTTTTTCTCAAAAAACTCATTTTCTTTTAGTACTAATATAGGATACCTTACAAATTAGCGCATACTTTTCAAAACAAAATGAGATGAACTCATCTAAAATATACTCGAGAATATTATCATTCAACGGAACATTAATATGACATCCGTACTAAGTTTAAAATATTTGAAGAAAACATATTAAAAAATCAAACTTTCTTAATAAAAATAATTCATATAAATCTAATAAAAGTTATCAATAAAAATAAAAAATTAATAAAAATAAATACATGTAATGATCATGTATTATTCCCAAACATATATTTGAATCATATAGAAATTATTTTGACTAACTAGCTATTGACATGTTAGACAAAAAGCTCTAGTATAGTATGTATTTAGCTATTGACATGTCTGATGGGATATTCGTGAGCTGCCCCCAAAATGGAACATGTCATGGCACACGCTAGGCATGAGTCATGCTGGAAACCCTGATTGTACTCGATCTTACCAGATGCAAGCTGAGCCAGGGTCCACATGCCAAGGTATGAGTTATGCATAAGTGTTGAATATCTTAATTTTTTTTATTTTTCAAGTTAGTGATTTACATAAAAAATAAAATTCTTATAATTTGTAAGATGAATAAATAAAATTTATAAAAACTTGAATAACTTCTTATGAGAATAACATTAAATTTATTTCATTTTGTACTATTAAATTTAAAAAACACCCCTCCCAACACACATATAAGGAAGCTCATGACTGGATAGGAGCACAACTTATACAGCTAGTTAACATTCATGCATCTTCTACTGCTATTCACTTACTCATAAAGGCTTCTACTAGTTCACAAGATCATGGATGAGAAATTGACACAATTAACAAAAATGGTTTCCAGCCTTCTAGTGGCATTCCTCTAACACAGATGAGAATTTGACTATTGTTACAGCTGGACAAAAAGTT
This sequence comes from Sapria himalayana, assembly GCA_029783825.1. Lineage (NCBI taxonomy): Eukaryota > Viridiplantae > Streptophyta > Magnoliopsida > Malpighiales > Rafflesiaceae > Sapria > Sapria himalayana. Next base: position 263,190 of record JAREIK010002715.1, read on the forward strand.
TATTTACTATAAATCATGAGTTATTGTTGTGTTTATGTTAAAAAATTACACATTTTAGGCAACACGTTATATTGTCCAAGTGTAGTGACTTGGCAAGGAACATGATATCGCCCAGTAGTTACCACACCTTCTTGGATGAGAAAAATAAAAAAGTTAATTCAAGATAATAAATTTAAAATATAATCTTAAAATATTCGGCCATTGAATGGTATGAACATATAATTAGTAGATACCATTAAATATAAAAATATTAATATATAATATTTACAAAACATTAAATGAAAAAATTAAAGATATAAATGATTATAAACTTTGACACCTGGACAAAAAGACAAATAAAAATTATATTGAGATAATAATAGATATATATTTAAAAGATAAAATAATAAAAATAAAAAAAAACTAGTAATACACTTGTAACAATCAAATTAATAGCATGTAAAGAAATGTAAAAACTCACATCACATGGCATGTGGCAATGTCCAATGCCTGCTGAGCTATTATGTACATTTTTTAAATATCTTTTTTTAAAATTTATTAAATCATGTCATTTCGGCATCAATCTAAATCAACCCATTATCATTTTTTATTTATTAAATCATGTCATTTAGAATTGAGCTGCATGGGCAACATGCACCAATTTAGAAATGGGCTAGTTTCGGCCTGCTCCGGCCATTATGCGAGATCGAACCATGCCAAATTGAATTAGGCATGCATATCTAAAGGGCAGGCCTAGCACAACATGAGTCATGTTGCTGGAACTAGCATGTTGTGCCATGCCTGAGCCGCTGAGAGCAGGATGGGCCATGGGTTGGATCTGTGTTGCCTGCCCTTTAGCCATCTCTATGTATGAACATTTTCCCTTTCTACTTTATCAATATTGATGACCCTACAAACAACTTGAGATGTGATGACAACATCATAGTAGCCTATAATTCTAGTATTATATTATAAATTACTTTTTAGATGGAATTTACAATAAATATTTATCATCATTATCAAACAAATATTATGCAACTACTTAGGCTCAGTTACATGAATCATGATTTTCCAATCAACTATATTAAAAACAAGTTCACTCTTAACTTTTTAATTATTAAATTCTTATTTATAATTTTTATTTAATTTCTATTAGGCCTACTTCTATTTATTTTTTATCTCTCTACCTAAATAGTCTCATTCTTCCAAACAAGTACAATAGGTTATCTACATTAGACATAATCAAAACACCTCAGATGATTCTTATTTATCTTGTTATTCATATATCATTTTATTCTTATTTTTATTAATTTTATTTCTAATTCTATCTTTCTTAGTGTTTTATCACACATCAATCTTATTATCCTCATTTATGTTAACCTCATCCTTGAATATGTAAAAATAACATGACTGATCAAATAATTATTTTATATAATTTTTTATTTGATCTATTTAATACTCGTCTATCTGACAAAATTTATGATGTAACTCATAATATGATCAATCTAATTTTAATCTTACGAGATATATCCTCATCAATATTCCTACCTTACATAATATATTTATAAATTATAAAAAAACATATGCAAAAACATATCAAATTATTTTAATAAGTAAAGATTAATCAAGAATAACAGAACTCGAGAAATATATTCTAGTCGGCTTTCAAACACAATAACTTGAGCTACTTGTATCCAAAGATAAAAAAAATTAACATATTTTCACAAGAACATCATGATTGTAACGTATATGAGTTCTAGAATACCAGAACAAACAGGTGCGTGTGTGTGTCTGTGTCTGTGTGTGTGCATGTAGGGAGGAAGCGGGGGGTGAATTAATGCCACATACATTTGTGCAGTCTTTTCTTTATTCCACCAATGTCCCACATTGAAAACAAGGACATCAGCTCCCACCCACTTATTAGAGAACCAATGCAATTTGTCGACCTTAATAGTCCTTCTGATATATGGAGCAGAATTATCTGGAGGGTGGCCAACCGACACTAGGAATGGAACTCTATAGTATTCAACTGTGAGGTTAAATTCATCAAAGCGCATGGACAGGAAGCCCTTGTGTTTACTTATGGGATTTCCATTTTCTTCATAGATGGAGGATTGGTTGGAGACCCCTTTTGCCAGCATACACACCAAAGACTCCCATTGGTTTCTTCCGATGGAATCCCCAACAAACACTATCCGCCCATTTCTAATCTTCACTAAGAAATCATGGGCATTAAACCTATACCAGAAATGGATGTGGAAGCAATTTTAGACAGAATGTAGAAGTACGAAAATACATCAAAAGGCAAGGGCAGATACATCACAGATTCAAGCATTGATAAAACCAGTGAATAAAATATTATTTAAAAACTATGCCTCAAATTGTGAAAATGGATATGCCAGTGGAGGCAATTTACAAACTTATCAAGGGTCATCTGAATGACTTAACAATGTGCACACACAAACATAAACTCATAAGTTTAAAGGCATCAGCAACACATATGAGCCATAGAGCACACACGTCTGAACAAAATGAATGCAGTTTCTTTAATTTTCTATTTCTTCAGTATTTTTAATTTTATTATTTTACTTTATGATGTGACGACCTAACATGTCAAATGGGTCATGGCAGCACAGCACCGCCCGTTTGACACCTCTAGGATATGCCAATGGCATGGGCACAGCTAACTCGGACATGCACAATTGTACGATTTAGCCACAGATCAGCCCAGCATTAAATCATGACTAGCCCGATCATGTCGGAAGTGACTCAAATCCAACTAGATCATGGCATGCCATGCATCCTTTGTTGAGCCAATAGGTCATGTCGGGCCTCATTTCCTCGCAAACATGATGGCCAGGATGGCAAGGCATAAAAAAATCAATCAAAGCCATCTCAACCCAACATAACTCAATGTATGTCTCTGCATCAACTTAATATATAAAAAATTTTCATCTTATTATATGACAATATGGAACAAGAATCAATGTCTAATTATTATGATAGTTCACTCATATTAACAGACTTCTTCTTCGTTCACTACTAGCTAACTAAATGAAGAAGTAATTATCTTTGAATATAATATTGATCTCTCATTGAAATGACACACAAAAATAACCATACATATTTTTATAATATTTAAAAAAATTTCTAATTATTCATAAATCTTATTATTTAGTTTTAATAATCAATTCATGCAAATAAATATAAATTAATCGTATTTTCTATACATTCAACAATAATCCTAGCATCGATATAGGCAATTAAACAAAAGAAAGAAAAAAAAATAACTAGTATCCCAAAATACTCTTTTCGACTCTATAATAATATCCCCAAAAAAATAAATATTCCCTATATTGGTTAAAGACAATACTCGTGATGTATATGCACATAGATGAAATATAAGTTATGAGAGTTTATACAAATAAACATATGTTGTTCATATCATAAATGATTTTTATGAATTTTAAAAACAAATCTTATATCCTAATCTAATTTGTTAAGTATTATTTTATTAATTTTAATATTAATATAATCAAATTTTACATATTTATAAACAACACATAAAACTAATATTAGATATATAAAATTACAATAGTATTTTAAATATAGCTGAGATTTCTTTATTTTTAGGTCTAATACTTATATAAAATATAAAAAACTTGTCAGTTAAGTGTCATAATATATTTTAATGCATATTTATATTTATTCAATAAAAAAGAAATTATTATTAAGTTGAATTATACTATTTAATTTATTATATGACACACATACCTAACATAAAAATGTTTAGTTAATTAACCATTTCTAATGGTTCTTACAAAAAATATTTATTACAATATTATTATTTAAAATATTATTAAATATTATATTATATTTTATTTTATATATTATATTCTTAAAGATCATCAACAACAGTCATATGACACAATATGAAAATAAAAAATTTCACATAATCTTTTATTTCCTTTTCACTTAGAATTAACAAAATAGTTAGTGACACATAAATATTTTGTCAACATGACCAATACAAATATCAAAAATCACGAATAGCACTGTAATTTATTTTTAAGTTCATTAATCAATTTTTTGTATTTTATAATTTTTTATTATGTCAATATTATAAGTTGATCTAAAAATCCTACAATAAGCACATTAAAAATATCAATGCATACTATGAACTAGTTTAGGATCTTCCACAAATATAAGCGAAAGACTCATACTAGCAATGAATTTATTTATATTTTTCCTTACAAACTCATAGCGATAAATAAAAGAAATTATTAAATCAAAAGTTGATCCAAATTCAATAACCTCGTCTTTTAGTTGGGTTTAATTGATATCCAATACACCATATTCCTAGTGTATTCTTTGACATATCTCCTAAGTGCCTAGTCCCACCACTTGCCTTATAAGTTCACATTACGTTGAAGCTACTTTGAATCTTTCAAAATTATTATTTTTAATAATCTTATAATGAATTCATACTAAATATATCAAATTATTAATTTTAAGTTTTTTAAGATCTCTATCAATGGTGACCAATGACTAGAAAATAATTTAACCTCATATCTTTCGATTGGATTTTTCTTATCTAAACCAATACTAAATTCATTTTCACAATAATCAATATTTTCTATTTTTTAATTTATAAAAAATTAAATGGGAGACAGCATTTTCACCTATTATATTTTTGATTATCTAGTAAAAAAATAACTATGAAACAAAAAAATCATGTACCTTTTAAAAATATAGACATGAGTTCGAAGTCAACTAACCACTTGTTCGCAACTATGACTTATTTTCTATTGATCATGATCAATTAATATAATTAAAAAAATCTAGTTTTTCTAAATCTTATTAATCAACATTTAAACGACAAAGACAATGAAATGTGTCATTGTGCCCGTGGTTGTCGAAGGTCTGCCAAGGCAACAACAAAAATTTTTTAAAAAGTGTCACATGTGTGTACGCCAAGCACCCATATCTAAAAAAATTAATAAAATACATGCACATGATCTTTTGACATCTTTTTTGTTTAATATGAGCAAGACCAATGCATGAACAACACACATCATGTTGGGTTCATGCTACTTGTGCCAACAATTCGGGTCATGTCATGCTTCTACATGAGAACACAATGGCACGGCCCAATACGGCAGGTGTAGTGTCATGGGCTAGTAAACACCCAAATATGAGATGATTCCAAACCATGTCATGACCCGAATTATTATATTTCCTAATTGATAAAAGAGATAAAAGAAACTCATTATAGAGATATTGCATAATTCTTATGCTTAGGAATGAGGCTGAAAGATTGTCAATGATGATAGAAATGAAAAAAATGAGAACCTTAGTAAATCACACACATTGTAAGAAAAATGATCATTATGACCTTAACAAAGTGATTATCAATCCAAATAAATATTCATCACAAAGTTAACTCATTATTACCTTAACAAAAAGAAATATGTAAATTACAAAGTTAGAAAGACAACAACATATTCTTTTCATTATCCAAGTATTATATCACTTATCACTTATTTTCTTACTCTAGACTTCTAAATTATTGACTCATAAGCAAGCAATTATAACACAAATAATTATTTATTATTTATTATTTTTTCTATTTGTTCTGTGAACATTAATATAAGTAATGATAAAATATCATAAACTCATAGTTATGATAATATTTACTTTTATATTTTACTTTTGTCTCCAATTTTATTTATTCTAAAGTATTTGCATAGTCTATTTTTTCTATTAAGAAATTCTCAAAAAATTTTGCATTGTAACTCTCTCCAAAGAAAATAACATCAAATTTCTCACAAATAAGACAATAAATATTTTATTTCTTCAAGCATTACAATTCTTACCATCATTTTGCCACTCCAAACTCATGAATTATTGAAAGAAATTAATTAAATAATATGTAATTACATATTAATTAATAATTTTTCTAATTGTTCTTTGAATATTATTATAACTAATAAGAAAATATCTAAATTTATTTATGTTTTTATGAATTATTTTGCTATACATTTCAATTCCAATATTATTTTCATTCTAGCTATTTTTTTTTTTTACAAAATCAAAAGACTTTAAGAACAATTGTTTTCATGACTAAGCAGAATAAATTATATATTTTCTTCCCTATTATTAGTAATCTCACTAGATATTTAAGTATAAATGATCTTTTAATTGTTCATTCTCAACTTAATTATCTATCTATAGGTAAATTGATAAATTTGAACCCAATATTAGAGATTTCTATTTGTTAAATTATGAGATCTGTCTGATTAAACAAAAAAAACATATCGGAGCAAGACTGCTAGTGATGAAAAACAGACAACCAGTCCAACCCACAACACTGCACAACAACAAAAAATTGTGCATGGCATGACAAGGCCCACAAAAAAACATGACTAGAGGTGAAAGGGTTAGCACAGCCCAAAGGCGAGAGTCATGTCGAGCCTAGAGAATAGTGTTTGATGGGGAAAAAATAATGGGTAGATGGGTAGTGCTGCCCATGCATGAGACACACACACACACACATCATGATATGGCACCCCGCCCATGCCGAATTTGGCTTAGATCACCAGTATATTGGTTGTGGCTTGAAGAGGTATGAACTAGGACCTATGAATAGCACATGATAACACACATCATTTTTTAAGAAAAAAAATTTGCAGGTCCGGTCAATTCAGACAGGCATGTCGGGCACATCCATCACTGAACCTGCCCCAGCACAGTCGTTTTAACCTGAGAATAGTGTTTGATAGTGAAGAATTAATGCCACATACTAGAGAACCAATCAAACTTGTCAACCATAATAGCCCAGATAAACAGAGCAGAATTATCTGCAGAGTGACTAAACTTTACTAGGAACGGCACTCTATTGTAATTATCTGTGAGGTTAAATTTATCATAGCATATGGACTTGAAGCCCTTGTGTTTGAAGACCCATTTTGCCAGCATATACATCAAAGACTCCAATTGGTTCCTTACGATGGAATCCCCAACAAACAATATCCATCCATTTGTAATCTTCATTAAAAAATACCAGAAATTGATGAGCAGACAATTTTAGACAGAAATGTAAAAGAACTATAAAGCATGGAAAGGAATGGACAGAAACATTACGGATTCATACATTAATGGAAAAAGTAAAAAAAAAATATTTAAAAATGTGCACAGATGGAAGGAAACATCACAGATTTTCTCAAATAATGAAAATATTAAACACACTTTTAAGGGTCATTTAATTTGAGCTAACAATGTGAGCAGACTGAAGGAAACTCATTGTTTTAAAAGGCAACAGAAACATGTGTGTAATAGAGCACACTACGTATGAACTAAATTATTGAAGTTTATTAAATTTTTTATTTTTTCAATTTTTTTTTATTTTTTATTATTTTACTTTTATGGTGAGTACAAGATATGTGAGCTTCCTAATAATCTTCTCTTTATTTATATAAATTAATATTTTACTTCAATGAAATGTGATAAATTATTTTTCATTTTTAGAGTGTATTTTATTATGATATCAAAGTTAGGGTTTGCATATCCTAGAGAGAAATAGTAAACAATGGTGTGTACATGATGAGTGGAAGTAATAGTGAGTGAGTGAGTGAGTGTGAGTGAGTAAGTGTGAGTGAGTCTGTGTGTGTGTATCTGTGTGTGTGTGTGATGGAGTAAATGTGGGATCGAACAAAAGCATACATGGTGAAGTGTGTGCGACGTGGTGTCGACCGAAATGGTATGTGTGTGAAACAACACAAACATGGTCTCGACAGTGACATGATGTGGTGCACAGCAGTACTTGATGATGTATGGTGCTTTGTGTGTGAATGTGTAGTGCAAGACTATGTGCAAAACAATGTATGAAATGTGGTGTGCAGTGTGGTGCAGTGTAATGTGCAATGTAGTGTACAATGTGGTGTAATTACGGCCCAACTGGCCAAATTTGCTAAACTGGCCTGACCCAAGCTAGCCCAGAATAAACTGGGTTAGCCTGGCCAGGCATGACCCTGCTTGGTATGATCTAGCATGACCCGGTCAAAAGTCATACCAAAGGGTCATACCAGGCTGCCCATTTTTAGAACCCTACCAGCACGGCAAGGGCAAAACCATGTCCTTATCAGCTTGGAATTGTGCCCTATCGGGCATAAAAAATGAGCCGACACAGAAAAGCCTGCTTCACAACTATATACTTGAGATTCGAGATATATTAAATATACGCCTTTCTTGACAGATGAAAAAAAATTAGATTTAAAAATTTTTATAAAATAATAAAAATTTATATCGATGAAAATATTAAAAACCTAAAAAATATCAATATATTCAAATATATGTCAGACAGATTTAATATATAGACTTAATACACAAAGACATCCCAATATAATATGATTGCTGAAATAAAAAATAGATAGCTAAGTAAGATGGCTCAAATAATCATACTTAAAAAAAATTTTACAAAATATCTTTGGATATATAATTTTAATCACAATATATCTCATCAATCGGATATCCACTTTTGTTTTTTTCTGAATATATACTCTTTTAGATTACATGTACTAAAGAAAGATAATATTTAGGACCTTAAGATATATTTTTAGATATACTTATTATATATACTTTAAAAATATATACTCTTTTAGTTTACCTCTTATAATTTTTAGATATATTTATTTTATTATTGATTAGAGGTGTCAAACGGGCAGTGTCGGGTTGGCCCGGCCCATTTTATTAAAGCACAATCGTGCTTTCGTGCTGGGCCAGGCACTGCACGGTTACTGTACCGTGTCATGCCTGGCCCAACAATGTTTATAAAAGCCAGGCCCGGTCGTACGGGCCAAGTAAAAAAAATTTTTTTAAAATTTTATAGTTTTAAATTTTAGTTTAATTATATAATATATTAAATTATATATAAAATTATAGATATTGCAAAATATAATAAATTTATAAAATGAAAATTGTTTAAAGTTTATTAAATTTAGATAGTTTAAATTTTTTTTATAATTTAAAATAAAATTAGTTTATAATTTATTAGAATTAAATAATAAAGTTATAAATTTTTAAATGAAAAAATAAAACAAAAAAAATAAATTAATCAATAAATTTTGTTAAAAAAAATTAAAATGTAAAAAACATAAGCAAACCAAATGAAAAATGATCAATCAGTCATTAGATACCGAAGGTCCGAACCAAATAAATTAAAGTTTCAAAATAACGTATAAATAAAGCGTATAATCAAAAAAAAAGCAGTAGATAATCATCAATCGTCATATCATGAGCATCATCAGCCGCAACATCAAGATCAGTATCATATGGATCATCATCATCAGCAATCTACTCCTCCGCTTTCGCAATGGATGCGACTACAGTCCTTATCTCAGTCCCAGCTTCAGCACGATTATGAATGCTAAACCTCGAATCCTCTCAATCCTTCAAACAAGACAATGCCTCAATAATATCTAGACATAATCTTGATCTCCTATCCGAAATAACGTTCACGACAACAGAAAAAACAAACTCCGATACTATGCTCGACACCGAAGGAATCAGAAGATCCTGTGTCATCCTAGATAGCACAAGAAAAGTGGACTCATATGATTTCCACCACTGTAATATATCAAGATTCTTAATATCAGAATGTGATAGAATTGAGCAGTAATCAGTATCTAAGTACCGAGAAAGCTCACTCCTACGTGATGGTCCACCCCTACATTTTCTCCTCACTAGCTGAATGAAAAAATCATCATCTCCGAACAAGGTATTCATGTCCATAATCACAGTCTCACTACCACCACCACCATACCTAGTATCGTAATATGTGAACAGGTCAGTCAACTTCTCGTGAATGAACCCTTCAGGTGGCTCTTCCAGGTTCATGCACGAGAAAATATAAATCATGATTTTTTTTTACCCCTTCCAACTTAACCCTATGGTCCATGCATGCAACGAGGTAATAAAGAGAGAGAACGGTGGACCAGTACTTCAAGTACTTAGTTTTCATCTCTGCAACCATATGGCTAAGCGTCGGGTCAGCTCGATACTTCCTAAACATACTACTAATATTGCATATGTACCTGAGTGCAATGCAAGTCGTGAGTGTATAAACTGACGAACATATGTACGTCGTGTCATAAAAAATCTTCAGGAATTTCATAAATGAAATTCCTGAAGTCAAGTCAGTGTCGTCAGTAATAAGTTCCTTACTCTTACTATTAACGTAGTCGAATATCACGTGTTCGTATCTAATACATGATTTCAACATCATGTACGTATAATTCCAATGATGTCTCACATCTGATTGGAAATTTTTCTTTTTAAGATTCGCAGACAAATAGAGACTACCAAACTCTTGTTGTTTGTGAGGAGTGCAAATATATTTTAGTACATTACATATATTATCCAACTCGGGGGAACACACATTTATACTCGCTTGAACAATCAGATTAATCACGTGACACATGTATGAAAAATCTCAGAGATTTTTCATGCATCTAACATGAAAAATCTCTTATAATGGTACATCTCTAATATTCCTAACAAACATGTTAATCGCTACTTCATTATTAGATGCGTTATCGAACGTGACAAAATTTTATTTTAAATTTTAAATTTCCTAAAGATTTTCATCATATACACAAAAAATGGTCGGGTCATCATGAGGATGAAGAATCTCAGAGAATCCTAAAATTGTTTTATTCATAGTCCAGTTAGAATCTACATAGTGGCTGATGAAACATACATAGGATGATTCTATCGTGACTTGTCCAGATATCGAATGTCACGAACATCACTACACTATATGCCATAAATTCATTAATTATTTTTTGTTTTTATAGCTTATACAATTTTAGTATGTCATTCCTAGATGTGGACCTAGGAATCCTAAAATAAGCAGGCTAAAAATATGTATGCATAATGCGCACTTCCCTTGGATCTTTCGAAAATTTGATCGGAAGACCCATCAATGTGATAAGTCTGGCCATGTCATCCCTACCCAACTCGCTGGAGTATATGAAGTGAGTAAACTTTGAGACTGAACTCGATTCAGTCTCAAAAAATGAAGTGCCAAGTTGGGTTTGCCTAGGATCTAATGTACCATATTTTTTGGTGTATAATTCGGCATGTCTCTTTAAGTGCATAGTCTCAAACGAACTCTTATATGTTAAAAGTCTCATACAATATTTGCATTGTGTTATTTCTTCTTCCTAGCCCCTAATATTTTTTTGTTTTATTATATTAAAATGAGTTCAAACTAAATAAGTCTTCCTAGTTTTTTATTTTTTAGAAGTTTGGGTTGATACGATTAGAGAAACCAAAATTTCAAGCAGTCTCAAACCTCTGTATAATATTTTTATTTTCTAAATTTAAATATGTTTCATTAGTATTTGTCATTTTTTAGTATTTTTGTTAATCATGACACTTATTTAGAGACTAGATGATAAATTTTAAATTTATCTATTTTAGGTGTAGAGAGAGACTAGAGAGAAAAAAAACATAAAATAAATTATTCAATAAATTTATCTATTTAAGGTCGATCACGTGCACAGTGCACCACAGTCTAGCTCAAAATTCAAAACCCAAATTGAGATTCCCGAAAAGTCAAGCCAAATGACAAAATCCCAAGAGAGAGGAGCAAGATTTTTGAGAGAGAAAATGTGAGATTTGAGAAAATAAATGTTTATGAAAAAACATAAATGTTATAGAGATGAGGGGAATAGATTTTATAGATTAAAAAAATTATATTTTTTCAAAAAAATCATTTTTTTTGAATTTTTTAGGGGGCAAAATAATGAGGGCCGTAGGATTTCACCCCTAGACGTTGGAGGCGAGATCCAATGGCAACAATTTTAATTTTTTTTTGCCCGTTGGGGGGGGGGGGGGGGGCGGATCGAGTTGAGGGACCGCGGGTCGGGTCTGATTGGACCCGACCCGTAGTCTTTTTTTGCGGGAAGAGGAACGGAATGCTTGGCTTGGCGTTGGCCCAAGTGTCCTGATTCACAGTGAACCCACCGTGACCCGTGACTTGTGAGGGTGCGGGACTACGGGTGTGGGACGCCGGGCTGGGTGTGAATGGTGACCCTGACCGTGCCACCGAACCGTGCCGGATCATGCACGGCACAAGGCCCAATTGGCCTCGGCACGGCACGGCACGAGGCTCGATTGGCCTTAGCATGGCACGGCAAGAGGCCCAGTTGACCTCAGCACGGCACGGCATTGGCCCAGGATATTCTCGTGTCAGGCTGGCCCAGGCATAGCCGAACCGTGTCGTGCCTCGTGCCAGGCCGGGCTGAGCCGGCCCGGTTGACACCTCTATTATGATCACTCTCTAAAATGAAATTGATTAATATCTAAGACCTTAAGATATATTTTTGTCGAATACTCTAGTATCACATGAAAGTATAAATATTTGTAACAAAGACTAGTAAGACTTTAATATGATTGATGTTATCTTTTTTGACTAATCTTTATTTTTTAACGATTCTAGAAAAAATATGAATCAAATTATGATACATGAATCCATTACTCTTCACCACTAATTATTAGAGTTGGTCATCAACTACATCTAAGAATGTTGATATTCAATATAAAGTTATTCTCATGGAATCATCATATCTAATAACAAATTCAAATCATGATGAATCTGAAGAAAATGAAATTTTTCAAGTAACCTTCTCAGACCAGAGACAAGCTTACAAATGAACCATAAGTTATCGCAATCAATTCCTCTAATATTGATCTTCCAAATACTCTCTAAAACAAAGAAAGAAATTACAACATCTAATTCACATATTTGTTATAATCTCACCATATTCTTTTTTTTTTCTTTTACTACTTATCTATAATAATTTTAAGACACTCATATCTTCTTCTAAAATATTAACTCATCAAGAATAATATCAAATCATTATCAAAAAAACATATGCCATCCACTTTATTGGGACTTGGGAACAAAAAAAAATAACCATCAAAAATATTTGGTGTTGATTGCAAGTAAGTGTTGATTGTAAAAACATGTCTAAATTAAAAGGTAGATCACCATAAGAGAATAATTGTTGTGCAAGAATTTAATCAAATATTTTTTATAGACTAATAAGTCATACACTCTTCATCAGCCAAAATGACCTCACTACGAATTCTAATTTATCTTGCAGCATCACATAGATATACAATACAACAACTAGACATGAAAAATATATTTCTTTACGATGATCATGAAAAAAATTAGTACATGAAATAATTACCTAAATTTCAAGTAATATCTAAGTAGTATGGATACAACATTAGATAAGAGTGTCCGAGTGTTGGACACATGGATACCAGCTAAACACACGTCAGTTACGTGTCCGATATGTCACGTGACGTATCATTGATCAATAAATGTCCAATACGCCACATGAGGTATCATCGAGTGCATCAAATACGTATCCGACTAAAAGTGTCAATTGGGGTGGGCTGGGCCTGGTCCAACACGAGACACGGTAGGATTCGGTCATACCTAGGCCAGCCCGGCAAGAAAATTTCCCGTGCCCATGCCTGACCACGACACCAATCATTTCGTGCCGTGCCGAGGCAACCGGGTCTTGTGACGTGTCTGGCCCAGCACAGTTGGTTGGCCCGTGGCATGGCCCGCCAGCACGAAACACTGACGACCAACCCAAGCCACCCTGCAGGCTGCATCAATGGTACCCGCACCACCGGTGCCATACGAAAATGAAAAAATACGTGGGCACGAGCACGAATCTACTCTGACCCGACACATGGACACGCCCTAATCTCCCCCATCAGTTCAAAAAAATAATAATTTGAATTTTAGCTCTTGAATTTCACCTCCAAAAGTTAGGAAGCAGAATCCGACAACCCTCATGATTCTGCCCCCTAATTATCAATAAAAAATTAAAAAATAAATAAAAATTACTTTTTTAAAAAAAATTCATTCCTTTAATCTATAAACTCCCCCACCTCTCTATAAATTTTATGTTTTTAAAAAACATTTATCCTCACTCTCTCAAATTTCTCTCAAAACTCTTCTCTCTCACAAAATTTCATCATTCAGCTCGGCTTTTCGAGACTCACAACTCAGGTTTTGAAGTTTGAACTAGACTATGGTGCACGTGATCTACCTCAATGTTTTACGGGTATTTTTAATTTTTATTTATTATTTAACTAAAACTTTTAACTTAATAATTAATATTTAAAAAAATAAGTATTTTGTTTACTTTCTCTCTCTCCAGTCTCTCTCTACTCTGAATATCAAAATCTATCATCTAAGCTCTACCTCTTGTTTAACAAAAACTAAAAAAATAACTAATACTAATGAAACATATTTAAATAAAAAAAATATAAATCTTACCCAAGATTTCTCTAGTCGTCTCAACCCAAACATCTAAAAAATAAAAAACTAGGATGACTTCTATAGTTTGGACTCATTTTAATATAATAAAATAAAAACATATTAGGGGTAAGGAAAAAGAAATGATATAGTACAAATATTGTATGAAAAATTTAACTTGTAAGAGTTAGTTTGGAACTAGACATCGTGAGAGGCATGCCAAAATATGCACCAAAAAAAAGATGAATAGATCCTAAATAAACCCAACTTAGCACTGTATTTTTTGAGACTAGATCAAGTTCAGTCACAAAATTTACTCCCTTCATATACCGCAGTAAATTGGATAGGGAATGCATGATCAAACTTATTATATTGGTGGATCTTATGATCAAACTTTTGAAAGATCCAATGGTAATAAGGACCATGCAAACATATTTTCAGCATATTTATCGTAGGATTTATAGGTCTACATCTAGGAATGACATACTTAAATTTTATAAGTTATAAAAATAAAAAATAATTAATTAATTTATGGTATATAGTTGAGTGGTGTCCGTGATATCCGATATCTAGACAAATCACGATGAACCAACTTATGAATGTATCACTGGCCACTATATAGATTCTAAATAGATAATAAATAAAAAAAATTTAAGATTCTCTATAATCTTTCATCTTCATGTTGGCCCGACCATTTTTGAGTATATGATGAAAATCTTTAAAGAATATAAAATTCAAAATAAAAATTTTAGTATCACATTCGATAATGTATCTAATAATGAAGTAGTGATTAATATGTTTGTTAGAAATATTAGAGACGCACCATTAAAAGAGATTTTTTATGTCATATGCATGTGTCACGTGATTAACCTGGTTGTACAGGCAGGTATGAAGGTGTGTTCTCCCGCATTGGATAATATAATAAAATACATTCACACTTCTCACAAACAATAGGAGTTCGATAATCTCTATTTGTTTGTGAATCTTAAGAAATAATAATTTCAATCAGATGTGAGACACTATTAAAATTACGCATACCTAATGTTGGAGTCATGTGTTGGATACGACCACATATCCGACTACATTAATAGTAAGAGTGACTCACTTTTTATTGACAACACTGACTGGGCTACAGGAAATTCATTTATAAAATTCCTGAATATTTTTTATGAAACGACAAAAATATATTGGTCAATTTATATTCCCACAACTTACATTATACTCATATGCATATGCAATATTAGTAGCATATTTAGCAAGTATCGAACTGACTCGACACTTAGTCATATGATTGCAGAGATGAAAACCAAATACTTAAAGTATTAATCCTCCGTTCCATCTCTTTATTGTCTCACTGTATGAATGGACTATAGGGTTGAGGTGGAAGGGGTAGATAACATTTTGACTTATATTTCTCGTGCATGAACCTGGAAGACCCACCTGAAAGATTCTTCACGAGAAGTTAACTAACCTTTTCACATACTATGATACTAGGCATTATGGTGGTGGTGGTGAGAATGTGAATACGGACATGGATACCATCTTCGGAAATAATTTTTCGATTCAGTTAGTGAAAGATAAATGACGGGATAGACCATCACATAAGAGCGAGCTTTCTCTGTACTTAAATATCAAATACTGCTCAATCTTATCACATTTTGATACTAAGAATATTGATATATTACAGTGATGAAAATCATATGAGTCCACCCTTCCCGAGCTATCTAGGATGGCACGGGATCTACTGACTCCTCCGGTGTCGAGCAAGCATCGAAATCTATTTTTTCTGTTGTAATGAATATGATTTCAGATAAAAGATCGAGATTATGCCCAAATATTATTGAGGCCTTAGCATGTATGAAGGACTGGAAGATTTGAGGTTTAGCATCCAGGATCGTGCTGAGACATAAACTAAATCCACTGCAAAGCGGAGAGTTTTGATTGATGATGATGATGATCCATATGATAGTGATTTTGATGTTACAATTGATGATGATCATGATATGCCGATTGACGATCGACGTGATTGTCAGTTGCACCTGCCATTGTCAGACGATGGCTGCCAATGTCATGTCACGTGTCATTTGCCATTGCCATTTGAATTTGATTTTTGATGTTTCACGGACACAGTTGATGATTTGTGTTATTCGTGATTCTAATTTTTGATTTTGATATTTTATTTTGTATTAATTATATGTTTTTTTATTTAAGTTACATTGTATTTACTTTGATTCGATATTGGCCAATTGGACATTTGATTTAATTTTGTCTTTGTAATTTTTTTTAACAAAATTTTGTGTTTAATTTATTTTTGTGTTTAAATTTTTTATTAAAAATTCTATAATTTAATTATAATAAATCATAATCTAAATTTATTAAAAAATAATAAAAAAATTAAAACTTTATAACTATTGTCTATTCAATAATTTTCAAGTTACGAATTTAAAATTTTTAAATATTATCTATATATAATATATATTTTATAAATAGTCTAATACAAAATTTTAAATATTAAAAAAGAAAACAAAATTTTTAATTTTTTTAAATAGGCTTGTACATGCCTGACCCGGTACGGTAAATTTACTGCCAGGCTCTGTCGGGCTGGCTTGAATAAACCATGTCGGGCTAGGCACGACATGGTATAGTAGCCGTGCCTGGTACGAAAACACGATTGTTCTCACAAAAAATAGGTCGGGCAGCCATGCACATCCCGTTTGACACCTCTATATCCAACGTGTATATATGTAAATATATAAGTATAATTATTACGAAGCTAGAGCAGTGGGGTGAGATTTTAAATGCATGATTTTAATTTTTAAATATGCAATATATAAGTATAATTATTTTATAATTTATTTTGAATGAATGAATATAATATGTAAATATATAAATTATATGGAATTAATCTAATTATATGGATGGAAAAAAAAATAGATTTTAAAATTATATAGATTTATTTAAATGCATGATTTTTTTTCATACAGAATTATGCAATATAATGAGTTGTAATTTTGAGCCTTCAAGTAATCAACAAATTAATCAAGATATGAATGATAATGCTTTATTATAGAATTAGATCACGAAAGAAGTGATATTGAATAAAGAAAAAGGAAAAGAAAAGATTACTTTTCAATACAATTTTTGTAGACAAATATATAAATGATCATATACTAAAATAACAAATCAAGATTTGTTAATATGCGAAAAGTAATGGAGAAAACTGAATAAATGATGAAACAATCTAATTTTAAGCAAGTTCATTTACCCACATCAAGCATTGTAAATTCTAATTTTGAGAATTTTCTTCTGGTACTAGTATTATTGATCCAAAAAGAAGAAAATGACCTATGAGATTAATTAAAAAGATATTCAACATGAATACACATAAAATAGTTGACAGTGAGATAACTAGGATGTTTTACACTATGAGGTTATCTTTTCACTTTGCTAGAAGTCCTTATTATGTACGTATCTTTAAAAGTACAAGTCAACTTTCAAGTTATATCATACCAAGCTATAATGCATTAAGAACAATATTATTGCAGAAAAAGAAAAATAATATTGCGAATTTATTAAAGCCAACCTAGAAGACTTGGAATGAGAAAGGAATAAACATTTGCAGTGATTGATAATCAGATGTTCAAAGAAGACCACTTATTAACATCATTATAATCTCAGAAAGTTGACCAATGTTTTTAAAAGTAATAAACAATGAATGAGAGTCTAAAGACAAGCACTTTATAGCTGATTTATTGATTAACATTATACAAGAAATTGATCCTCAAAAAATATTTCGAATTATAACTGATAATACTGCAGCTTGCAAAGTAGCATGACACATTGTGAAAGCAAAGTTTTGGAATATCTTTTGGACCTCGTGTGCTGTTCATACTCTTAATCTTGATTTGAAGAATATTTATACACCATCAATATACTCAAGATATGATAATGTGATAGAACAATATGATTGGATCTCTCAAGTTTCAAGTGATAATTTTTTTATCAAAAATTTCATTATAAATCATGTAATGAGATTATCAATGTTTAATAATCATGGCAAGTTGAAGTTACTTTCAGTGACCAAACATATTTTGCTTAAACTATTATTTTGCTTAAATGATTTAAAATAATAAAAATAAGCTTAGAATAATTAGTGATAAATAAAGAATGAGATATTATATAAAGAATATAATTTAGTGAAAGCAAAATAAGTCAAAGATAAAATCCTAAATAAAGACTTTTAGATGGATGTGGATTATATCCTCAGCATTATAACTCTCATGTATGAGATACTTCGATTAGCTAACACTGACAAACTTTGTCTTCACAATATTTATAAGTGGTGAGATTCGATAATCAAAAAAGAAAAAGAAATCATTTATAAGAAAGAACATAAAAGGCTCCACAAAAAATTCAAAATATAATTTAGAATTATTAGTCAAATATTAAAGTTATAATTGAAAATTTTAAATTATTTAATTATATTTAAACTTATATAAATTATTTTATAATTTACTGATAGATTTTTTAATTAAAGTCAAATATAATCTTGGTGGAAAGATAGACTAAAAGCCACACACCTTTACATCTCTTTGCTCATTCCTTAGATCCAATGTAATCTTAAAAGTTTAAATTAACTTTGATAATTTGAATATAAATGATATTTTATGATGTTTAACTTTTTATAAATTATATTATAACTCAATTTGCATGTATTATAGTTAACAATGACTTAATAAGTCTCATAATCATGTTCCACAACATAAAGATATAAAAATAGTAAGAGAAAGAAAAAAATATTTTTAGAGATATTTTTCAAATAAAAGTGAAATGACAAGCAAATGACGAGTATGCTATGTTTTCGGTATTTTTAGAAATTTTTTCTAATAACGATTCCATCGATAACAGGTGGTACATGAGTCGTATTAAATGGTGGGTTATTCATGGAGCTTATGCACCAATACTTCAATCTATAGTATTAAAATTATTAGGACAACCTTGTTTATCATAATGTTATGAAAAAAATTAGAGCACTTATAATTTTATTTACTTCATGAAGAGAAATAAGTTGACATCACAAAGAGCTGAAGACTTGATTTATATTCATAACAATCTTAAAATGAGATCGCCAAGCTATAATGAAGACGAATCTAAAATATGGGACATTAGAGGTGATGATTTTAACTCAATGGATATTGAGCATTCTGAAATTTTTGAGAATATAGATTTTTCTTTTGAAGAACCTAAACTTGAAGCTATTTTATTTGATTCAGAAGGAAATGCTCATCTTTAGTTTTAATATTTCTTATATTTATGTTTGGATATTTGTAAAAATAATGTTTGAACATTTTATTTTTATCTAAATTACTTTTTAAGAATAATATTTATATTTTTTTTATCTTATTATGTTGTATCCCAGCCGTATCTGTATCCTAGTTTTTTGAAATTTGTTATATCCCCGTATCGCATCACATCGTATCCCTGTGTCTGTATCCATGATCGTGCTTCTTAGAGTAATACAATCAAATCTAATTTATATATTATGAAATATATTGCACTACCTTAAATAATAACCAAGAACATGGTTAATTATGTTTTCACAAAATCATCTCATTTAGGTTACACGTGTATGTTATTGAATTGTATTTGCTCTTATGAATGAATCTTAAAGGCACGGCAATTTTATTAATTATTTACATGAATAATATTTTGATTATAAAAGATAATAATTTGAGAATCACTTAACTCAAGGAATACCTTGAAGCATAATTTCAAATAAATGATCTCAAGACTTATGAATTTTTTTGACATGAAAGTACCTTGTTCTATAAAAAAAATTATATTGTCATAAATGAGATTCATATTGATCAAAATACTGATTTCATCTCTAGTTGATTCTGCAACTTTAAGAATAATAATAATAATAAATTAAATATTTGTCAATGAACAAACTAGATATAACATATTCAATCAATATACTAATTCATTTTTAAGATTCTCCTCGTCAAATTCACTTACACACATTTCTTCACATAATGATATTTAAGAAGTCTATATAACTTTGAATCTCTTTCAAAGAACATGAATGTTTACAATTAGTCAATATTCTAATTCGAGTTGAGCAATAAGATGCACTTAGATGAGACCTACGACAAACTTTTACATTTTAGTTATAGGCAACATTTTCTCCTAAAAAAATAAGAGATCAATGATAATTGCAAAGTCCAATATAGAGATGAATTTCAAAGTAATAATAACAATTATTTGTGAAATATTTTCAATGTCACATCTACCCAAATAGATCAAGGATGCACTCTTTTTTCTCACCACTATTTAATATTATAATCATACAATGAAAGATATAACATCCAAACTAATATTTAATAAGTGAACAAAATACATTTAAATATAATACTTCTTAAATCTTAAGAAAGAAAAGTCAAGATAAGACCATCACTACAGTATGTATTTAGACAACAACAAAATTGGTGAACATTTTTATGAAAACCATAGAGAAGCTTCACCCTACATGTTTTTTTTAGCTTAGTATTATAGAATTGTAAGAATCAACTTAATAAGAGAAGTTGTAATTTTCTAATTATTTAATTTATTTTTTATATTTTTTGAGTACACCAAATGTATAGTTAGTCTAAATCCCTTTTGTCAACTATTTAAGTGTATTTGATGTATGAATTTTAATAAAAGTATTATTGCATTATTATAGTTTATCTGTGTTAATTTTATCACAATATATTTTAATCCCAACTCCAAATGAATTAAGGGTTGACATATTTGATTGCTTGGGACTTAAATTTATTCTAAAAGAAAAGAACTTAAACATTTAACTCAAATTAAGGTAAGGTCTCTCATAAAGTTAAAAGATCATGTATTCGATTTTCTGATCTTGGACTTTTCATTATCCTCCAAAAATATATGAGTAATATTTAGCACCCTATTTCACTTGTTTTATAGTGCTCATACATTTTTCATTATATGAGTAATATATATGAGTAATAGTACTATGATATTAAAACCTCCATATAAAATATTATCTCATTAAAGACGGAATACGATCATAGTAGAAGAGATAAATACCTTTGAATCTTATAAAACATGAAGACTAATACAAAAAAAATCAATAAAGTACACCTCATGAAAATAAGATTTGTTTTGAAAGGATTTACTCAGACTTTTAGGATTAAATATCAAAACATTTGTTTCCATGGACAAAGATGATCTTAAATTTTATACTCATACAACTTGTAGCTTCCCACATATAGATGATATATAAGTTAGACATAATATATTTTTCTTTATAATGACCTACATGAGAATGTGTGCATAGAATGATCATGTGGTGTTCAAATCTGGTTTGCATATTATGGAATGCTTTATTCAACCTAAAATAGTCCAAGAAAACTTAATTTTTCAGATTTTAAATCACATTTGACTCATTTGATTTGTATATGTCTATCATAGATTATTTCTTATTTCTCCATAGATATGTGGATAACAAGTTTGTTATGTTAAATATATATATATAAATTATATCTTGTAGTTTTTATCAATTTATTTTTTTTTTGATATTAATATCTAACTTAGTACAATATGTTATCATTATATAAGACATATAATGTAAATTTTTCACATGCATTATTTATTTTATTTATGCATCTCTTTTTGCAACATGTTATCAGAACATGATTCAAAATCCTAGAAAAAAGATATAAATGTATTGTATCAACTAGTACATGTCTACATGTAATGTTTGAAAAAAAAAATTATGCTATGTAGGCAATCACAGGCACACAAAACACATGCAAAGTGTTGCAAGTAGTTATACAATAGGCACGCAATGTGAAGCATATATTGATAAAAGACATGTGATGGCAAGCACGATGGCATGAGGCAACAATCCTAGATGCATTTTCCTTTTGGCAGAAATTAAAATAAAAAATGATAGATTAAAACCTAATTCAGATTTGAAAGAAATTATGATTTGGTTAACTTTTTTTTTTTTTGATAAATTAGTATGAATTATCATAACATAGATAGAAAAAAATATTAATTCAATGTAATCATTACAAGAGAATAAATTATACCAAAAATAATTATTAAATATTATTTTTGAGAGGATATCAAGAGTTTTACCCAACAGTAAAATAGATAAAATAACTACAAGAATAAACCATAAATCATCACAGAATTCATCTACGGTGATACAAACTAAAAAGAAATATATAAAACTATTCTCTAAGACACCAACAAATCTTTTCCTTCTTTCAAGTATCACTGATTATTTAACTCATACTATTAATTCAAACTCTTGAATTATCGGCATAAAAATAAATATTCACATCATTGATAATTATATTTTCTCTATATTTTTTCTTATTCTAAAAATATTATTATAGCAAATGACAATGCTCAAAGTTCATTGAACATTATACTTTTCAGCTTAATCTTAGATATTTTCTCATATCATAATAGTTTACTCATTATGAGTTGAATTTTTACACAATTAAACTCAAATTTTGTTTTTACTTTCTTTAAAACTTATTTGGATGAATAAAAAACTATGATATAATTTTCATTTGCGATTAAGGATGCATGATTCTATAGTCTTTCTTCAACTGATAAAATTTCCCTCAAGTCATCTAAGTGTTTTGATCTCGTTACTTATATTTCCTCAGCTGAGTCACTCATCATTAGCCAAGTTAAAAATAATTAATCTAAGTGAGGCATGTCAATCATGAAAACTTATCAGAACTTCATATCCTAGATATCAGACTAATTTGAGTTGCGACTCATTCAATCTATGCACTCAAATATATAAAATCTTAATTAAAAAAAATCATATAGAAATGTAAGTATTTAATTATGTATATTGATTAATACTTGAGGTATACATGAATTAAAGATGTCAAAACGAGCCTGACCGGGCCGCACATATTTTCGGGCCCAACCAGGCTAGCATGTCGTGCCAAGCACAATACGGCACGGTTCCTTGAAAGGCAGGTACGGCACAACACGAGCCCGCATCCCATATTCCACCCGGGTTCCAACCAATTCAAGTTGATCATTTTTTTAGTAAATTAGGATTTCGAGCGCTATGCCAACGTCACCCATCGGGCATTGCCGTTTCGTTCCCCCGTCGAGCATCGCTCAGTGTCTGGTCACCCATGTCGTGCCCACGTGTCAGGCACCCGTACCATGCTTGGCATGGCACGCAAGCCAAATATCATCGGCATGGCATGATTTGTGCCGAGGGTGCGCCCGACACGAGCCCAGGCACACTAGTGTAACATGCGTGCGAAGCCAGGCACGCATGAAACAAGTCGGGCTTCAGGCCGGGGCTGGGCTGCTAGGCCCGTTTGACACATGTAACATAAATGTCTATTTTTGTGACTTGTTACAATTTTTTTTTTATTTTTAATATTTTTCACAAAATAATAAAACTCCAATTCAATAAAAATATTAAATTTTAAAAAAATTAAAAAAACAATATTCCATTAAAATATATTTCATACCAATTTAGAACTTATTATATAAATTATGAGATTATACGTCTGACTTCCTGTAGTGACAAACTCCAACAAAATAAAATTTATGAAAAAAAGAAATAATATCAATTTAAGACATCACAGACACTCCGCCTTTAAAAGAACATTCTTAAACATCCCTGGAGATATGTGGTTTATATCACAATCTACATCATCAATCAGATATTCACTTTTGTTATTTCTCAACGTATATCCAAAAGTGTCAAGTGAGTCGGGCAACCCAAATACGGTAAAAGACATGGCCCAATCCAGCAATGTTAGGATCAACAATAGATTAGCACCCAATGTGCCTTGTGTCGTGCCAAGCACGACTCATGTGCTTGGCAAGTTGACACGACACGTGGCATGGCTAATTTTTAAAAAATTAGTCATTTTCAAAAAATAACTTGCTCCATCAACAGGCTATTTTTTTTGGCCAATTGTTCCCATGATGGCCCAATGTTGACTGGAATAGAATAGTGCATGTTATTGTATTGTCAAGGAAAAATCATATTTTTGGATTGTTGATCTTGAGCCATCGAATTAGTTTCAATGGCTCATTGTCAAAAAATCCAATGGTTATCTAATTTATGCCCTATAAAATTTTAAAAATTATATTTTTTAATCAAAATATATATGTATATATATATAAATACAAAATTTATTTTTTTGTTTTTTACAGTTAATCTGTAAACTTTTTTTCTCTATTCTCTTCTTAATGCTTTCGAATTAATATTGTGATTTGTTTTTTATAATTTTTTTAATATAATTTATACTTTTAATTTTGCTGATTATAATATCAGTGATAGTTTCATTGTCATGATGAGCAACAATTTTGCAGATTATAATATCTGCAACACAGTAATTTTTATCGGTGATAGTTTCGTTGACACTGGCCAGGCAAGGCCACAGGACACTTCCCTGGCTAGCGACAGTTTCAAGCCAGAGTCAGCCTGATCTTAAACTACCCAGTCTAACTAGGCACAACATAGCATGCCAAATTCAAGAAGGCATGTCATCAGCCCATGCAGAGCTAGACTACAATGTGATCATGATGAGCTAACCTACAGTACACATGCATGGCATGACACAGGAATTCATTTTGTGTTGTATCAGATATAGCACACAACAGCCCAATTGGACCACCATAGGTCATGCTAGCATGACTAGACCACCAGAATTTGGGTCATGCTGGCTCAACACAACCCATTTGACACCTATATGTATACTTTTCAGACCATATATCATAGATAAATTATATTTAACTTATCTCTCAGAGTTTTTGGATTCATTTATTTTGTCATCAATTATTCTCTAATACATAATAAAATGATATCTTAGATCTTGATATATACTTTCCTTGGATACTCTAACTCATGCAAGTATCCATCGAGGCTAGGCAGCATAGGTTGGGTTAGGCCAGACCCCACATAGGAAGACGACCTTCAGGCTGATGCAAAACACATTGGATTCAGAATAGCCAGCACTACAAGCACGATGCTTGCACCACTTGTGCTTGTTCGTGTTGTTCCCACAGGGATAAGGAAACCAAGTACTTGAAGCTCACATGCATGTTTAATAATATATCATATTAAATAGGGTGTCTAACTTGCATGCACCCCATGTAGAAATAATGCATGTCGTTACCATGTTAGTTAAATAAAAAAATATCATCAAACAAAAAATTTTTTAATATATTTAAAACAATAGCCATTAGATTTCCTTCTAATGATTGTGGAAAGAAATCTATCAACTGATGAATTTCTATTGAAATAATTTAACAAAGACAAAAAATATATTATGCTAATTGAAAATATTATCTATAAATAAAATTTTGATGGGTAATTTTTCACACCAAATTATAATTTTTTTCTCTCTAATACTCAACTCTATGCTCTCTAAATTTTCAATCTACAATATTGTATTATTTATTATATTTTAAAAAATATAAGTTTGATTTTTTATAAAATATAATTATGTAAATTAATATTGACATGCAAACATTATAACTATAGAACATGATATATTAAATATGTCTATATACTCAACTCGAGCAATTGTTGGTTCATTATTAGTTGATCAAACTTCATATACAATCCATATATAATCGATATCTAAACCCAAGTCTAACTTACTATATGTATAATCCATATGCTTACGAAGTTATATTAGAAGAAAAATAATCCCTTAACGAACTTTTAGAATCATGTCACATAATAAATTATAACATCGTAACAAATCATAACAATCATATAATTAATCTAATTGTAAAAGTCAACTTAAAAATAAATTCTATCGCTTTAAAAATATATTAAATACACTAAAATATATTAAAACACTTTGTTACCTACAAAAATTTTATATAAGTAAATCAACAAGCCTAAAAAAAGTATAAATAGATATCAAACATCATTGAAATTATACATAAATTATGTTAAATTCATACTTTAATTATTAAAGTGATATTCAATATATTAAAAATAAAACTAATAAAATAATAATTAATTAAACTAACTATAATATAAAATTTTCATTTTTGAAATTCCATAATATTGTTTATAATATAATGAACATATATTTATTTGTATATATTCTCAATTCTCACCATATACATTATATTTAGGTGCATATGCATATGAGTAGTCTCTTTAATAAATATAAAAAACACCCAAGGCATTGTGTCATAACTATTAAGATGAAAAAAAAAATAATTGAAATATCAATTATATATTGGATGAGACGCATATGTAAATCAATGAAGATTGAAAATTGGCATAATGTGAGCTACATCAGTGGGAATTTAGTTCATGAACTAAGGATACATGAAACTCATATTGGATGGGCTGCCTTAGACAAAAATAAATAAGTGGTTGGTAATCAATTTATCCAAATATGTCTAACATATTTAATTCTTATGACAAGTATAAGAATATTTAATTTATACATGAAACTCATCATTAATATTTCTTTACATGACAATATTACTCAATGTCAATTAACATACAAACTGAGTAATCAAAATAGAGATATCAAGTGAGTTAGGCGGCCTGGGCATGCACCAAAACATGGTTAGTGACACAACACAATTTAGTCATGTAGGGCCAAGCCCGACACAAACTAGAATCTTTCCTTGACCAAACAAGATATCTGAACCAAATAGCATGACTAGCACACAAGACACGATATGTGACAAAGAAATATTTCCAAAATACAACAATTTTTATATTAGTATTTTTCACCAACACGATAGTGCATGTCGATGTCCTATTAGCCAAAAAAATAAAAAAAAAATAAATTACTTAAATTTTATCAGCCATTAGATTTAATTCAAATAATCAAATAATTTTTTTGATTATTATCTCTTACTTTTTACAAATAATATTTTTGATTATGTTAACTAGATTCAGTCTCAAAATGATTGCTCACGGATCTCTATCCTAAAAAATGAAAAATAATATTTTTTAATATAATAGAGTTTTATAAATAACATAATGATATATTTTATTTTTTATAATTTATTTATAATCTCTCATTCTCTCTTCTCCTAAACATAACTTTCCTTTTTTTTTTCTAAAAGTATCAGAACCTTGTATGTGCCCACAATTATTTATATTACATTGGTAATATGAGGTACATGTAAAAAAGTAAATGTTGCTCAAATAACATAAAAGTACATATTACATAGCTAAGATTTTATTTTAATTAACATTTTTTAGATTATTAAATAAATTAATAACAAGTAAAAACTTATATTAATATTATTCTTCTTTTACTTCTAATCTCGTAGATTAAAAAATTAATAAATAATAAATATTATTAAAAGTAAGAAAGATCTAGATATAATAATAACAACATGACCAAAAAGCTTGAGACTGAATTTAAATTATATAATGATTTCAAGTCATACACCTAAAAAACTTAAAAATACACAAACTTAAATAATGTAAACACATTTTTAATATAATTAAATATAAAAATAATAGAATTAGAAAAGAAAATCCAGAATAATATATATTGTCAAAAAATATATATACATATTAAAGTACTGATAACAGCAATTACCTTAAGAGATAAGTCAATCAAAACACCAAAAAATATAGTTCAACATATTCTAGGAAAACATAACTGAATGATGTAATTTTTTTATTTTGATTAACTTTAGTTTCAATGACTAACTACATTTACCATAATGAGTTAAAAAAAATGACAATTAATTTCTAGTTGATTTAATTTTTAGATAATCCTATATATCATACAAAACTACTTATAGCTCATTTATCATTAAATTCTTAGGCTAATCAGTTAGTATGATATAATAAAATATTTTAAATTAAAAAATTAATTAATAATTAACAAACTTTAGAAACATAATTTGATAATCAATCTGATATCCAACATATAGACTGGTTACAATAACAATACATAATATGCATCATGACCATATATTGATTCTAAGTGAAAACAAAAAAAATTAAAATTTTGTGAGATTATCTATTCTCATTATAATCCCACAATATATGAGTGTCTTTCAAGAATCTTTAAAAAATTTAATATTCAAAATAAAATTTCGTATTACATTCAATAACATTTCAAATAATAATGTTATAATTAATATATTTGTAAGTATCATTAGAAACATAATCTTATGTGATATTTTTCAAATTTAGTATATGCACATAATTAACCTAATAATAGTAGCAAGAATAAAAAATAATTTTTTCCACATATGATATATATTAAAATATCTTAATACTCCTAATATATAATAAGAATTTTACACTATATTTATCGGTGAGCTTAAAAAAATTTCATCACCCTTGTGTGATATTTTCAAATTATGTATATATATCACATAATCAACTTAATAGTATCAGCGAGAATAAAAATAATTTTTTTCATATAATAAAATATAAAAAATATACTAAAATATCTTAATACACATAATATACATTAAGAATCTTACACTATTTGTCGATGAGCCTTTAAAAAATTCCAAAGTATTCACTATCAACACATGAATCATGATATCTTACCATGTGAATAATAAAAATAACAATATTATTATTAATGATTTAAACTAAGATAGAAATTTTATTATTTAAATTCTTGAAAATTTTTATGAAACAATAAATATATATTCAGCTATGTATACTTTTATAATATGTATTACACTTAGATACATATACAATATTATTATTATATTAAGAAAATATAAAGAACATCATGATGTTAGTATCATGCTTATTGAAATAAAAATCAAGTATTTAAAATAATAATTATCTATTCTCTCTTTTTATTGTTTGACTACTCATATGAATCATAAAATTAAAATAAAAGAAATAACAAATATATTAAAATATATATTTACATACATAAACCAAATAAAATAACTAAATAGTACAAATATATTAAAATATATATCCACATACATTAAACTTATTATTAAGTGATAGGATAAAATAATCAAACAAAATTATTAAAATAATTAGATAACAAATTTAAATATTACGACAATAAATATTATAATTTTAATAAACCTCCAAATATAGAAATGGACACCATACTCAAAAACAATGACTTTTTTATTCAATTACCCAAGAAAAAACAATGTGATAATCCATCAAATAGTAATAAGTTATCTCAATATTTAATATTAATTATTATTAATCTTATCACTTAATAATAATAAAATTTTATAAATAATAGATCAGTAAAAATAATATGAATCTACTTATCTCATATTATTAAAGATAACATATGATATACTAACCCTTTCAATATCTAGAATAGCATTAAAATTTATTTTTTTGTGATTATGAATATTAATTTCAAATTAAAAACCACTTGTGACCAGGTTCATAGAAATACTTTTATGATTAAATAATTAGAAGGAATCAAAGAAATATATTTAGAATAAAGTAAAAAATTAATAGTGGATGACTCATATGACACTAAGGATATTAAAGATGTTGTTGTCTTCCCTACCACTAGATGGGCATAACCACTCCACTGGCCAATGCCTTTCCATTACCTACCTGACCCAACACACCCTACTGAAGAAGATGAACTATCAAGTTGAGCCAGGTAATTCCCCCATGATGTCATGCCGACACGACATGGTCCAAGTACTCAATCCATATCGTACCTGACACAACACAATGGCCTAATTAAGCCATCAAAATTCAATTGTGTCAACCCAATAAGGCTCATTTGACACCTCTAGGACTAAGATTGACTTGTTGATGTGTTGTTACTGACTACAAATTGTTGTTGTTTGTTGTGCACATACTTTGCTTTTATAATTTTTTATTTTATTAGTATGTGTGGTATTGTGCGAAAATTAAGACCATGAAACTGATGTATTTTTTAATTAAGTTATATTTTATTAGTATGTGTGGTCTGACAAAGACAAAATTAGTGCCCACAATGCATGGTCCTATGCCCAATGGCCACTCATCATTAGGTAGCCACGGGCCGCTGCCAGTGGGGAGTGGAATGAGATTAGGGTACAAAAAGTGGCCAATGTCATGGCCAAGCTAAGAGCAACTTAGCCCATGACTGACCAAGCACACCCCAATCCAACCCAGCATGCCTGGATGAGAAAGTTGGGCCATCAGGCAGTGTCAAATCTACTTCGCATGTAGCAATGCCAGCAAGACATGGTGGCTGGACTGACTACCAAAAGTCATCCCAACCAAAAACAGCCCAATTGACACCATTAGATCAGGATGAGAAAGCTCATTATCTACCTTAGGAACAATTATGTAAGATGATTGATAAAGTCATATTACTTATATGACAGTATTACTCACTATCAATTAACATGCAGATAAAGTGATTAGAATGAGACAGCTCATTATATAACTAATAATACAATTATGTAATATGATCGATAAAATAATACATATGTTGACACATCAAACTAAATTAAAGATTTTAAATAATCAAATTTATAGTGTCATGTACATGTAATCATTAGGAGAGTGATATATTATTTTATGAACTCAAATCCTTAGTAAAAAGATATTCAGAATTTTCTCAAAATTTTATCAGATATTGATTCATGTATCTACAACTATATCTGAATCAAGATTCGAAAAGAGTTAGAAAAATCAATCTGACAACTATAATAACTTCAACATATTGTGGCAATGAAAGTAAGAGTGTAGGTGCTCAAATAAGGAAGAAGTCAAATATAACTTCCTTTTGTAGGAGGATCAGACATAATTGAGAAATATGCAAGACATTACACACTAAATTATGAATGACTGTTAAACAACATGTCACTGGATTCACTCAGACTAGATCTTCTGCATGTACATCTACATGACTAGTTATGTTTATCAAAGAAGAGTTCTAGATTTCTTTCCTAAGGCATAGATCATTTAAGCATGAATCTATGAGTCAATACTCAAGTATTACATGATTGTCCTTTTTTACTTTTTTTATAGTCTAGAATAATTAATATTATTATAGTCAATAATATTATTATATAGATCCAATCATCCAAAGGCATGGCAATCTCAATATTAGATTTATTCTTTTGATATGTATTCTCTTTGTACCAAAGTTGTGTTTAAATTTGTTTTTGATCGGTTATTTTGCTAACTAGGTTGAAATGATATTTGTTCTTTTTTTATTATTTATATGCAAAATTGACAGATTATATAGATGACATACTTAGGAATTGAGCAAGAGAACTTTACCTATTTTTCTCCATGAACAAGAGCTGCTCTAGATACTTAATATCATAAATTCACTGATCGTGTACTCTCAACTTGAACATTCATAATAAATAAGTTGTATATTCTAAGTCAAGTTTCAATGAGATGACTTCTATTAATTGAAATACAAGTCAATTAAAAAATCATACTAGAAACTTTCTACCCAGCATGTCATTAGAATGTTGAGAGTAATATATTTAATCCAATTCATTAAAATATTTTGGAACCCAATAGAATAATCACACAAGAAATTCTGAGATATTTTATTATTTTTATTAAAAATTATACTAGATGTACATGACTATCAATTTTCAAAAAAAAAATATCACATAATATATCTATATTCATAAAATTTTATGAAATAATAAAAATATAATTTAGTTGTGATATTATAATATTAAAAAATAATAATACTTTAAAATATATTTCTTATAAGACTTTTTATTTCTTTGAGAACCATTGAATAATTTATCAGATATTATATACTAACATTCATGTACAAAATAAAATAGTAAGAGAAAAAAATCAATATTTGGATAAAATAATTATGACACTTATACTACATATAAGTATTTTGAAGTGTTTTAGAAAGAATTAATGATAAAATAATCAATATTTGGATAATTACCTTCAACAATAAATGAACTATCATCACCTGTGTCACTATCTGTGATCTATCTCAAAAAAAAGAAAAGAAGATAACTCTAGAACACAATCAAAAGACACTAAAAGAAAACATGTGTATTGTATATTCCTTCTGAACTCTAGAACACAAAAATAAAACATATGTTATTCACTAAAAATTATAAGTCATTACATATAAAGGTGTCAAACAGATTAGGCAGCCCAAACCCAACCCAAGGCAAAAGCAAATAAAATAATGTCAAACCTCACATGACATGAATAGAAGACATGCCTACATAATATTCTGGTCAAGCAGTGGCATGGCTCATGTGGTGTCATGTATGGCTCATGAGGTGCCATGTATGGCTCATGTGGTGTCATACATGGACAAATGGGTCACATTCCAAAGCACGGCATGGTCCAATGCCTTTGACACAACCACAAAGAACAAACATGGCACATGGACTTCATGTGCGTGTTCATGCAAGAATTTAAAAAAAAAGCACGTGAACATGAAGTTCACGTGCTTATTTTCTAATATATTTTTTAAATGGGATGTGTAAAGTGCACATACCTCATTTAAAAAAATATCTCATTACTATTAAAATGCATTCCAACATATCTGATATCAATGCACACTCTCAATGTTAGATTAACATTACAATATAATAACAAAATAATGAAAAAATAAAATAAAATTTTCAATTCATTTAAGCTATTTGATTGTTGTACAACAATTATGGATAAAAATTCAACTACTATTGAATTTCTACCCCAAAAGAAATAAAAAAAAATAAAACTTTAATTTCAAAATATTTTATAAATCAGAAATAAATACTTATAATTTTTTATAATCAAACAATAATTTTTCCTTTTATTCTTAATTCTCAAGAATTCTCAAAACTATGATATTGCAACCTTTTTTAAAATTTGATTTTGATATTATATAATAATATTAAAATGCAAATTATTATCTAGCATACCTTTTGATTGCCGATTTGCAATATCTTAGCTTCAGATTCACATCTATAATTTTGCAAGAAACATATTTTTTTATAGTTATTTTTTTTCAAGATAAATTTTAAATTTTATAGATCTCACCTCAAAACTCTTTAAAATTTAAAAAGTAAAAGATAATTATTATTATAAAATAATTTAAACATTGATTTAGATAATGACAACTGAATCAAAATTCCAAAATTATATTATCTTCCAAAATCACATCACTCTCATTGTTAGATTAACATTACAATATAACAAAAAAATAAAAAAAAAATAAAATTTTCAAAGAATCTAAGTTATTTGATTATTGTCCAACAATTATGGATAGAAATTCAACTACTATTGAATTTATACCCCAAAAAAATTAAAATAAAATATAATTTTAATTTCAAAAATATTCTATAAATAAAAAATAAATACTTATAATTTTTCATAATCAAACTATAAATTTTTATTTAATTCTCAATTCTCTCAAATTCTCAAAACTATGATATATGCAACCTTTTTTGAAATTTGATTTTAATATTTTATAATAATATCATGTAAATTATTAGCTAGCAAACCTTGTGATTGCTGACTTGCAATATCTTAGCTTCAGGTTCACATCTATAATTTTGCAAGGTACACACTTTTTTTATAGTTATTTTTTTCCAAGATAAATTTTAGAATTAAATAGATCTCACCTCGAAACTCCCTAAAATTTAAAAAGTAAAAAATAATTATTATTATAAAATAATTTTTACATTAATTTAAATAATGACAACTAAATCAAGATTCCAAAATTACATTATCTTCCAATCACAGGTCACCATCGGTCCTCATACCTAAAAAACTTATAAATAAACAAATATCTTTAGTATGAAATCATTTTATAATTATTTAAAATTAAAAAAAAAAACTAGAAACATTAAAAAAATTTCTATATAATGTATTATAAAAAAATACATATTTATAAAAATAATGATAAAACTGAACACTTTAGAAGATATCAAAGAATACACAAAAATAATAATACATTAAATCTCAAATAAATTCAACTAGATGATGAGATCATTAAATTTAAATCAATTTCAAATTTAGTGAACCATTTACTTACTATCAAGAGTTTGCAAGTGAAAACATTAGATTTTTGTCCAATAATTCAAAATAAAAATTCAACAAATTAGATTTCTACAAAAAAATATAAAAAATATTATATTTAAATTTTATAAATGTTCTATAAATAATAAATTAATATTTATAACTTTTCATATTCAAATTATAATTTATTCTCTCTCTAATTTTCAATTCTCTCAGATTCTTAAAATTATGATACTTTAAACTTTTTAAAAATTTTTATTTAAATGTTATACAATAATATAATCATGTAAATTATTAGTAGGCAAACCTTGAGATTTAGACTTGAAATTTCTCAACTTTGAATTAATTTCTAAATTTTTTTCAAAGTATACACTTTTTTTAATGGAATTTTTTGCCTAAATAAATTTTAAAATTAAATAAATCTCTCCTTATCAAAATTCTCTATAATTTAAAAAATAAATTATTATTATTATATAAATAATTTAGAGATTGATTTGAACAACAAAAACATTACCCTCACACCTAAAAAACTTAAAAATAAATGAATATATTTAGTATTAATCCACTCTAAGATTATTAAAAAATTCTAAACATATTAAAAAAGAGTTGACACTAAATTTATATAATAAAAAAATATATAATTATAAGAGTAACAATAAAATTGAACAATTTAGGATATACCAAACAATACATTAAAAGATATATTATATTTAATCTCAAGAAATCCAACTAAGCAGTAACATCACTCAATTTTGATCAATTTTAATTTAAATAATCCTCATTATTTACCATCATTAGTTTATAAAAAAATACAAGTTTAGATTCATTGTTAACAGGAAGCTTTTTTTATAATTTATAAAAGATTTAAAACTAATTCATTATATACAAAATTACTTTCAATCTATCTATCATATAATTTTTATGATAACTTATAAAAATAACATAATAAAATAATTTAAAATAAAAAAATAATTAATAATTAATAAATTTTATAATAAAATAAAAGACTCGAAAATATCTGATATTTAAACTAATTATGATAATAAAATATTCGCATGTGTTACCACATACCTTGTTGATTCAAAGTAAATATTAAATAAAAAAAATATTATGATTGCATGAAATCTTTTATCAACATGATAATTATGTTATATATTAATGTTTATTCAAGATATTTAAAAATATGAGATATAAAATAAAATATTTAACATAATATTCAATAATATTTCAAATAATTATGTACTAAAAAATATTTTTGTAAATAATTATTAGAGATAATCACTTAACTAAGATTTTTCACATAATTAGAAATAATCTTTAACTAATATGAATATGCATTATTAATCTCTTAACTAGGACATTTCATGTTGTGACCAGCACAACATGGTGGCCAAAATGAGCCAACAAATTTTGGGCAAAGCTTATACAACAGAGCCCATTTGACAATTCTACCACTAACTTGATATGACATAAATACTTTTATTTATATTTTTTGTGATAAAGTAATACAAAATATATTTATAAATAAAAAATTATTTTGTTGAAAGACTTAAAAATATAAAAATATGTAAAGGATATCTCAAACATGTTAGAAAAAATTAGAATAGTATATACTAGCCAAAAAAAAAATTTAAATTCAAATAAGTTTTAAAAAAATATTATATGAATAAAGATTTATTAAGGTTACAATATGAAAATGGCAAAGAATCAAAAATCACTAGTAAAAAGAGATCAAATGGCATTTCTGGTGATGATGGTAATGTAAAGAATATTTAGTGATAATGTAGAAAAAAGTGATGGGTAGCCAAGTGCCAATGAACTACACTGGGCTACCCATTTTAAAAGTTATGCCAGCATGACACAACTTATTTGACACATCTTCTCACAGATAAATAATATATCAACTTATGAAGTATTAAAAATTAGAAAACAATTAATTGCATAGTGATAATAGACATACAAAAGATTAAGCAAGGACAATCATTAGAAAAGAAGCATTAGACATCCTAGATTTATTGAAGCATAACACAAACAATAAAAAACAAAAATAAAAAAATATTATAATAGTAAACAAGATTAGGTCAACTATACCCAATTTGCTTGATCTAGCATAGTTTGGGGCAAAAAACAAAATTCACTAGCATGTCTAATTGATACATAAAATTTTTTCTCTAATACTTAATTGATTTGGACAATAAATTTTCCCAAAGATATTAAGTAGGCCGCTCAAAGTGTAGGCAGTTTTTATTTTATTTTTTTATTATTACATAAATACTATAATTAAATCTCATACAAATTCTTAAATTAAATATTTTTGAGTAGAAATTATAATGAGATATCTTGTGTTTGAGAATACTAAGATAATTAGTTACCTAAAAAATTTTTATATTACATGTATATATTAAAAGCATATCTTAATACAATAATAAATATCTTTATCCAAAGAGAATAAATCTTTAATTTGAGACTCATCAAATGCGACTTCTCTAATTTTTGAAGATAAATTATCAAAGTATTAATCTCTTACAAATCTCATGCTGAGGTAATAATCTTGTGAACTAGGTATAATCAAAATTTTAAAAGCCAAAAACATAAGACTAAGTATTTTTATATTCGTGAAACAAGACATAAGTCTCAAGGTGTTAAGGCATAAATTTTTTGAGCATCATAATATATAATTAATTAATTTTTTAAAATATATAAAAAAAATAACATAAATAAAAACATAAAAAATCAAAATTTTAAAAATTATTATTAAAATACACCTTAACTGTAAAAATAATTAAGAAATATTTTATAATATATTAAAAATTAAATAAAATAGTATGAAATACTTTAATAAATATTTTATAATATATTAAATTTTAATAAATTTAAAATAATTTTATCAAATTATCAAATTAAAAACTATTTTAAAGTTTAATAAATTTAAAATAGTATGGAACTTGATGAAACTCCTTGAGCTCCTTCGTGGAACTAGATGTATCAAATGGGTCGGGACACAATGGGAGAACTGGTTCTGCCTATTTTTAGGTGGCCCAATCGGGAGTCACCATGTCATGCCTACCACGACACGGCTTCAACAGAGTCAACTCGACATGGCCCATCGACCCAAATGTTTAGTTTTTTGGGCTAGGTCAAGCCTGGACTAGCCTGATCTGGTCTGTTCGAGCTAGGTTTAGGGGAGGGTTTGGCCGTTGGGCCTGATCAAGCAGGGTTTAGGCTATTTGCAAAATTTTTAATCCAAAATTCAAAATAATTAAAAAATTTTAATTTTAATTATTAAATACTTAAATTAAAACAATTAATTAAATATTTAATTTTTAATTTATTAAATTAAGAAAACATAAATACCTAAAATTTAAAAACTAACAAGTGCCTGACTTTGAATCAATAATAATAACAATGTCTGAATTAATAAAAATAAAACATTAATACAATCAATAAAAATCACATAAACATAAGTATCTAAATAAAACTCCAGAGTAAAATGATAAAAAAATAAATAAAAAAAATATAAAAAAAATAAAAAAATAAAAAAAAAATCTCTTCAACATATGATCAATGATGATATCATTATCAGTATATCAATAATAGTAGGTCATAGGCAATAAAGTATGCTCATGCGCTCAGCTTAATCATCATCAATATCAATATTTCATAAATCATCATCAACAACTAACACATTTATTTTTGGTGTAGTCCCGACACGATCTTGGATGCTTAAGTTTGAATCTTTTTAATACTTTATGCATGCTAATATCTCAAAAAAATCTTACCATAATTTTAATCTACTATCTGAAATTATATTCAAT
This sequence comes from Sapria himalayana, assembly GCA_029783825.1. Lineage (NCBI taxonomy): Eukaryota > Viridiplantae > Streptophyta > Magnoliopsida > Malpighiales > Rafflesiaceae > Sapria > Sapria himalayana. The sequence goes on from JAREIK010002715.1 coordinate 301,303, forward strand.
TCAATAAAAAAAACAAACTCTGATACTATGCTCAATACCGAAAGAGTCAGTAGATAGTATGGGATAAATGAACTCAAATAATTTTTGCCACTATAAAATATCAAAATTGTTATTATTAAAATATGATAGGATTGAAAAATAATCAATATCTAAGTATCAAAATAGTTCACTTGTATTCAACAATTCACCTCATCATTAACCTCTCGCTACCTAAATAGAAAAGTCATCATCTCTGAATATAGTATTCATATCAGTAGATTTTCCTGGTTTATGTAATAGAATATGTATGTCAAAATATTCTCTACTCCTTCCACATTAATTCACAAGGTCCATGTAGGCATCCAGACAATAAAAAAAATAATAATTAACCAGTACTTTAAATACTTGATTTTCATCTTTACAACCATATTGCTAAGTATCAGATCATCTCTAAACTTCTTAAGCATGCTACAAATATTGTATATGCACCTAAATATAATATAAATGGTAAGAATATAAACTGACAAATACATATTCAACATGTCATAAAAAATCTTCAAAATTTCATAAATAAATTTCATGTAGTCCAATCAGTACCATCAATAATAAATTCGTAACTTTTACTATTGACATAGTTAAATATCATATGTTCATATCCAACACATAACTCTAACATACGATATGTGTAATTCCAATAATATCTCACATCCAATTAAATTTCTTTTTCTTTAGACATACAGACAAACAGAGTACCGAACTCTTATTATCTACGAGATATATGAGAAAATTTAGCAATTTACGTATATTTTCTAAAGTATAGAAAACAATCTTATATTATGAGATTAATGACATGATACATGCATCTAACATAAAAAATCTCTCTAATAATACATCTCTAATAATCCTAAAAATATATTTATAGCTACTCAATTATTAGATATATTATTAAATGTGAAATTATATATTTTATTTTAAATATTATATTTTCTAAAAATTTTTATTATGCACTCATAAATGGTCAAACTATCATGATGATGAAAAATCTCTGAGAATCCAAATATTTTTTTTATTTAATATTCATTTAGAATCTACATAGTTGACGGTGAACCATGCATAAGATGCATCATCATGACTAATCCAGATATCAGACATCACGGATATCACTTTACTATAATACTTAAATTCATTAATTATTATTTTTTTTCTAAATTATTATATTTTAATATGTCATTCCTAGATATGGACCTAGAAATCCTACAATATGCAGACTTAAAATAAGTCGGCATGATACTGACTTTCTTTAGATTCTCTAATAACTTAATCAAAAGACTTATCATGATATTAAATTTAGTCATATATTTTTTCCCTAACTCGTTGCGATATATAAAAAATGGTCAACATTAAGGCTGAACTGGGATTAGCCTCAAAGAACTCACCACTGAGTTGGATTTTGCCTAGGATCTAATGTATCATATTTTTTGGTACATTATCTGACATATCACCCAAGGTGCAAGTCTCACACGAACTTTTACAGCTTAAACTTTTTTTATAATATTTGTATTGTGCTAATTTTTTTTAGTACCCTAGATTTTTTTATTATATTATATTAAAATAAGTCCAAACAATTGATGTTCTAATAATTTTTTATTTTTAAAATATTTGAGTCGAGGTGACCGAATAAACAAAAAATTCAGTGATCTATAACCTTTTCACAAGATTTTCATATCTATATTATAATTTGTTATGTTTATATTTTAATTAATTTCGTTATCACAATTAAAATTACTATTTATCATTTTTATTTTTTATTTATTTTTTAATTATATAATATTTAATATTTTTAAAATAATATATTAATTAAAATTAATTAAACTAAAAATTAACACTTTAAGTTTAAATTAATATTAACTAAAATTTAAAAAAATAAAAACTTAACTAAAGAATAAAAAAATACTCATAAATTATAATGCATAAAATAATATTTACCTTTTGATACTGCACCACACCACAATCAACTGATCACACTTACAGTCCACACTCGAGTCCCAAAAACCAAAAGAGAAAAAAATAATAATCAAGAAAAAATGGAGAAAAAATATGAGAGAGAATAAAAGAGATAAAGAGAGAGTAATGTTACAATTTATGAATGATGAGAGTTTATTATTTTAACAAAGTTTTTTTTAACAATATTTTTTTTGAATTTTTTTAAAAATAAATGGGGTAGAATCCTTAGGACCATTGGATTCTGCCTCCTAACAGCCTAGCCATTGGGGGCAAAATCCAATGGCCAAAATATAATTTTTTTTGGACCATTTGGATTGATTCGACCACCGAACCAACCGAAATGGTCACAGATTCCAAAAGCTTCAGGTTCTAAAACCTATCAAGCTCTAGCTGAGAAAACAAGACCGATGAGTCTGGGTTGGTTCAGGTTCGAGACCCTACAAAAAGGCAGGTTGTGGTGGTCAGGCTTAGAGGTGTCAAACGGGCCGCCCTAGCACGGCCCAGCGCATTTTTTTAGGGCACGAACGTGCTACCGTGCCATGCCCGGCCCAGCACGGTTTAAAAACATCCGGGCACGACACAGCCCGTAGGCACGACAGGCCGTGCAGTGCCGGGTCGGAAGTCAGGACTGCGGGTCAGGATCCAATCAGACCCGACCCGCGGTCTTTTTTTCTGAAGGGGCCGGGCCACGCCCACGCGTGCCGCGTGAAACCGGCACGGGAAGAACCCGTGCCGCCGTGTCATGCCGGGCCAGGCACGGCACAGCACGGGCCCGGGCCCGGTTTAAAAACGGCCGGGCCGAGCCAGGCCGGGCCGGTTGACACCTCTAGTCAGGCTTGGGCCTCGACTCAATATCGAGGTCAAGGCGTCGAGCTATCGAGGTCAAGCTTGGGCCTCAACTCAGGCTTAGAATCAGGGCATCGAACGTTAGACAGGAGGGGCGAGGCACAGTTCAGATCTGGCCAAATCCCTGTGCCCTCAAACCAAGATGCCCAGCCATTCCTAGCTCAGTATGAAGCCCTGTATACCTCAACATGGCATGGCACTAGCCATGCCAAGAGCTGGCCCGGCACAAGCAAGAGCTCATGTCTGGACCATGCCATGCCAGGCTAGGAGCGGCCAAGTAGGACCATGCTTTTGTTAATGCCTTGAGGTATTACGAACGTCTCGCATTAAAATGTGCATTGAGACGCACATCAAGGCACGTCTTAAAAAGGAAACTCTAAATACAATATTATCTCATATCAAACTTTTTTAATTAATATTTAAAGAGTAGATGTGCAAAATAGAAAACATGCAATGAATTAAGCAAACAATAAAATTGGGTTTCCAAATCCAATCAAGGTGGCCCATGTCCCACCTTCAACATATAGATACAATACAAAGTCTTCACGGATAATCAATCATTATAATATAATTCTTATATAAATATTGTTAAATATAAAATTCTTATGAGATCCAATATAATGATATTTAAGTAATTACACACAAACAAATTGGATTATCAATAGATGCTAGAAATTAACAACCACAAATAGTTCTCAGACCATGATCAAACCAGAGAGATTAACCGAACACGGCCCATGACACGGCATGGTTCAGCCGTGAGTAGCTCACCACGGCACGATCCAAAATCATGTCTAATTGTGGACCGTGCAGCCCATGGCACATCTCATGTAGTGCTGGGCTGGTGAGAGTCGTACTTCATTTTGGGTCAGGCATGACCCGTATGCCTAGCTCGGTGGTACAATCCACCGTCCCACTGACCAAGGACCGGCTACTGTCAAATCTCAGGTCTCAAGGTCTTGTCCTCCCAGATAACCATCCAACGAGATTATAAAAAAAAGACACACATAAGCTAGATACCACTAACATTGTCAATCACAATTGGGCAATTTCTTTTTTAACCGGTTCTTGCTGACACAAACCAGCAAGAACCGGCCCGTATAGCACGTCCTACTCAAAACCTGGTACTACCCTGCAATTTGTGGGAGACTGTAATGTGCCAAGCTGCCAGTCTGGTTCCCATACCAAGCCGGACATGGCATAGTAAGCCACCCGTGCCCTACCCATGCCACACCACATTGCTTGTTGGCACTGCACATTTGAAACCTCTAGTTCAAGACTTAGAGATGACTACATTGTGAAAGATCATGTAACTACATGCTACCAACAATGTGGCAAAATCAAAATGCAGGAGGATAACAAGGAGGCAGGAAGAAGAGTAAGAGGTAGCACACTGTCCTTTCCTTCCACACAAAAGTTCTACAAAATAAGCTGCAACAAAGAAAATTTTGCCACCTGGGCAGATCCCTGCCCGTGTGCAACAAGGGCTGGCATTCCTGGTCATTTTATAACGAGGTCGACCAACAATTGACCCTCCATACCGGCCCATGCCCAGTTAATAACAGCAATTAGTCGTCAAATAAAATATTTAACAGTTAGCAATGAAAGATATTTTTTTGCGTCAGGCGTAATTCTTATTGGAAACAAAAAGTAAAGAAGAGATACCTAGAGAGGTCGCAACCTTGGGGCTGCCACCGCCAATTTAGATATTCAAAGTCTTTCCGTCCATTTTGGACACAACGAAAACCGGGATCCAGAAAAGGGCATTTCTGGCTGTAGTAAGATTCCACCGCCCAATTCTCGTCCCTGATCCATCTTCCGAAAGAATAATCGCATGTTTTTTTCGTTTGATTGTGCTTCATAAGGGATTTCTCACTTGCGTTTATATGAAGACTATGAGATATGAAACCATAACGAAATTTAGACATGGAATCAAAAGGCAAGATTAAATCAAATGATGGAAACAAACAAACGAAAAAAATTAAGATAACTGCTGTAAGTGGGAAAACTAATTGTTTCTTTGAAAAAGAAAACTGATGTAGCAGTGGGATGTGAATTCGAGATAATTGAAGATGGAGATCCATCTGACGTTCCTCAAAAATCTAGCTCCTCTCTACTATCTTGGGATTTTAACGGGATGATTATGTTTTGGTCCAATACCAATAAAATAATTAAAAAAATGAACTAAATATTTAATAATTAAAAAAAATTAAACACAAATCTTAAATAATTTATATTTGGTGTACTCAAATTTAGTAAACCATAATACATTTATCTTAATCCAAAACATTTAATTAAATAATTTATAATTATTAGTGAATTTTAATCCCACTCGCTACGCTTCTCGCTCATCGTCTCTCGACTCTGGCTCCTTGCCCCTTTTTCCTCGTCTCTCTTCTTTGTAATTCGTCTCTCGCCTTTCTTCTTTGTAATTTGCTCCTCGCTGAGTTCTTAGAGCTCTTGGTTGAGCTCCATGAGTAGTTATATTGAGCTCCTTGTCAAGATCTTGGAGCTAGACCATAAGCTCCTCATCAAGCTCTTGTGGAGCTCATTGAGATCCATGGAGTTCCTAGTCGAGCTCTTAGTTAAGCTCTTGGTAGAGCTTCATGTAGCTCAACGAGCAATGGTGATGAGAGAAAAATGATAGGAAAGGTGCGAGACATGAGTTGCAATGAAGAGGGGTGATTGGCAAGAAAAGAGGAGAGACGATAGAGTGAGGTTATTTTTAGATTAATATATTTGATTGTACCAAATATCAATTAGTTATGAGTTAAATTGTATTTTTTTTAATTATTAAATATTTAGTTTTTTTTAATTATTTTCTTGTGAGTGTACCAAAACATAATTATTCCATAATTAAATATAATTGTTTTAGATATTTGCATTTTGGCCTGCAAAACATAAATTATTTGAAAACAGAATTTAATAATTAAAAAATAAATACATCAAATTCAAAAATAATTAAATTTTGGTTTACTAGATTTATCATCTAGATTTTACCCTGAAAACTTAAAGAAAATATAATTTTATATTTTAAATTCAACAATGTCATATTAAATTTAGAAATAGTCACTTTATATTTAAAAACAATATTTCCTTAAAATAATTTATATTGGATAGAAATCATAAACTATTATTTCAAATTTAAAAACTACTATTTTAATTCTGAAACTATCATTTTCTAAATTTTAAATATTAATTCACATGGAAGAGCAATAGAGACTCAAACTAGTAACATATACAAATAAGAAAACATAGTAACACACATCATCATCTAATCATAAGTATCAAATCAAATATTACATGAAAATAAATATATTAATATATGTTTATATATCTACATATATGTATATAAAATTATATATATTTACATGTCTATATATAAATATATATGTAGATATATGAATATATAAACACACACACACACACATTGATATACACTACAAAAAAGAAAATTAAAAATGAAAAATAAAGTCGCCCAATTTCATTTTTAAAATTAGGAATGGAATTAAAACAGAATAGAAACAAAAATAACACATTTTTGAAACAAAATAGAAATAGAAAAAATTTCTCGCTATTAAAAGGTAGAGATTAATTTTCATTATATAGAAATAAAATTAGAAATTAAAGTAATCACGGAAATTGAAATGGTTTACCCTTCCGTCGTTAATATGATGCGTGGTCAAGGGTGAATTAACTTGAGGGACATTTAATGATTAAAAATTCTATTTCTAAATTTATAAAATATTTAAAATGATAGCATATCTAAAAATTGTCATAAAAATTAAACCCGTTTCAATTAAATTAGAAACAATTTTCCGATCCATTTCTAAATGTAGAGATGGAATTCATTTTCATCATGAAATTTTGAACATCATGAGAGTGCATCGCTTTTAGGCTTTAAAAATTTCAATGACAGAATTTATTTTCATCACTGACTTGGATAGGAAAACTCATTCCGTCGTTATATTACGTTAATTATGTTTTTAAAGAACATTTAATCCCTTCAAAAAAACTGAAGGTTTGGCCTAAATTTTGTCGAACCCTTCATCATTCATCCTTAAAATCAAGCTTTCTTTTCTTCATTGTGTTCATCGCCTAACTCATATATCATTGAGGAATAAAATTAAATGTTTTTATTTTTCCCATATATACAATCATTGAAGTATGCAAGTTTTCTATGTTTTATTGTTACCTATACTTTATTTTGTATGTCTAACATCCTCACAGATTCTCTCTTTCATGTTTTCTTAAATTTTTATCATCCTAATTAATTAAATTTAGCAATCTAATTTTTTGCACATGCTTAATAGAATGGATTTAGTATGCATAATAGGATTCATTCACTATTTAGGTTACCTAATTAGCTATCTAATTGAATTTACATATATTAATTTTTGAAAGTATAAATATAATAATAATGAATAACAACAAAAATGAACATCTCAGTTCAAGATTGAAGGAGTTGCTTTATCTATAATTCACTAAATGTGGGATCGAATAAAAAATATCTCTCATTATTTGATATTAAAAAAATTGTTTATTATATCTCATATCTAGTAGATAACTATTTATACTATATAATTCATATGGATTAGATAAGATCTCTATTAATTTATTGATTTACTCCATAGCCAGTTAATGTTTCTTGTCAAATTTTCATTGGCATATGATACATTGGCATTGTGAATTTTTGATGATTTTTATTATATAAAATACTTTTGTCAAAATAGTAACTAAATATTTTTAATTCTAAATGCATCAATTATTATGTAACCTTAATTCCTTGAGATCAAAGAAACTAAGTGTAATTAACCCTTCTAGAATATCACATGTTAGGATTCACGTTATGATTTTCTTTCAATAGTTTTATTGACATAAAAACTAAATAGAATCTCAAAATATTCATTTAATTAATCCCAAATGAATAAATTATTAATTCATAATAGATTATTATTTTGACACATTTGAAGAGTGAATGTCTGACCCTCAACAAATTTTTATATTGTGATATTTCATATATAAACAAAATGGAAAAAAAGTTACTAGCACATACAAAACTTTTTTATTTTTGTTTAATTTATGCGACTTCATTCTTTATTGATAAATAACAAATATTATATGTAAATATATGATAAAAATATAACTGAAAGCTATTGGTAAATATTTAAGAGATTAATGCAACTCTCTTATCTTATTTTAATGCAAACATACCTCTTAATGATGTGACTATAAAATGTTTATAACATTTATATAATGTCCTAAATATGTTACTATAATTTTATTACAAATAAGTCATTATCTATATTATTATAATTTAAAATATGTTGGTATTATGTATTATAAGAATGAAAATTATTAGTTAAATTGATCACCAATCACTACAAGAAAATGGTAGTTTAGCTAGGGAAATTTAGCTAGGAAAAATCCCTAGCTAAATAGCTATGTATTAGCTGAGATATAATCAGGGATTTTTGATTTTACATTGAAATAAAAATTTGCACTAGATTAGCAACGGATTAGCAATGAATTAGCGACGGAAATGTTAGATTGAAAATATTTAGTAGCTAATATTTTCATAAATTTCCATGCAAAAAAAAAGTGAGAAATTTAGCGATAGATATAACGACAGAATTTCTCTAGCTAGTTAGATCTAGACAAAATCCGTCGCAAAATAATTATCTTTGATTTTCTTTTTACTATTTTATATTTTATCACAAGTAATTATTCTTTAAATTTTATTTTTTACAAAATATATCCAGTTAGCTAAGAATTTTTTCCTAACTATTTGGACTAGGGATAATTTCCATCACTAATCTTTAATGATTTAATTTTTTTTTTAATATTTTTTTTAAATTTATATATTAAATGTATTTATGTCATGGTCTATAGATGAGCGATATTTGAAAGATTCATTCTCTCATATAATTATAAAAATAGGTTATTATAAATAAATAATTTAAAAAATATATAAATACAAAAAATTTAATATTAATAAAGACTACAATAATATTAAATAATTAATTCTATAATTATTAAAATTTTTAAATATATTTTAAAAAATAAATGAATATACATTAAAATGTATACTAATAAAAAGATTAAATAATTCATTATATAATAAAATATAGTATATTTACAAAAATTTCATAATTAACAAAAAAATTGTAAATATTAATATTATTCTAAGTATAAAAAATAGTTTTATGCCTAAAAGAAATTTTTAAAAAAATAATTACGAAATTAACTTTGAAAATTTTAAATTATAAAAAAAATTTCAAAGTTTTCATAATATTTAAATGAAAATAAATTGATATTTTAAGATAACTATAAAGATGTTTGCCCCTACTAAAATTTATAAGAACTAAATAATTGATTTAAATTTATACTATTAGCTTTTAATATTCCATCTTTATTAAATTTAATAAACATAAATTTTTCTTAATAATCAGCTAACTTTAAGTAATTTTTAGAATTTTATATATTATAAATTATATCAAATAATATGAATTTTTTTTCCTTTAAAATTATTTCATATTATCAACATAAAAATCAAGATGGATCCTTAAAAATTTAAAAATTTAAAAATATAAAATAAATATATTTATATATTTTTTAACATTAAAAGTATTTATATTTTTTAGGAATGTGGCTTGAAGACAAATAATCTTTTAATTTTTGTCTTGCTATATTAAGTTTACAAATTTTATTGTCATTTGATTTATTTTTTTATTTGGAAGGCCAAATATCTATTTTTTGAAATTTTGTATATATTTATTGTTTAATTAATTTGATAATTAAAAATTGAAAGGTGCTTATTTTTATTGTGTGTCTTGCTACAAACATATTAACTTGTTGAAAATAATTTATCGAGTAAAAAAAAGATGAGTCTTTATGTTTTATATATATTTATTGTATATTAAATGTTTTGATAATTTAAAATTAAAACGTTAATCGAAATTTAAAACTTAAAAAAACTTAATAAACATAATAGTTAGAGACAACTCTTATTAAACTTAATAAACTTAATAAACTTAATTAAATTAATAAATTTGATAATTTAAAATGTTAGACAAAAAATAACGAACTGTAGAAGAAGATGTGCAGTCACCAATAGTTATCTATTTTCATCCTTCATCCATTTTGTGAATGTGATTATTTCTGTTGTAGTTTTGGTTCATAACCTCTTTAGACATATATAAGTTTCTTGTTCATTTAAAAAAATTACTTCATTCAACTACTAGGAAAATCTGGTTTGATCTCCAGCCTTTTTGAAGTTATAATCTGATCATGTCTTTATTACGCATGCACTTGTTCTGTTCAACGCAAAGTATAGTTGAACAATAAATCATGGACTTGTTAATTGTTAGGTATTTGACTCTGATGTGCCTCCAATCTTTTTTTTTCTGTTGCATTCCAATTTTTGTAAAGGTGAAAGTGTTGTTGATTTATGTGTGTGTGTGTGTGTGTGTGTGTGTATGCAAGTCTGTTGATCCTGGACGAACTACAACAGCATCTGAATATGCCACAAAATAAGAAATGGTTCTTTAAAACCTTTTCAATGTCGACAAATGTGTCTTCTTTTGCTGCATCAACCAAATCTAAAAAAACTTGCAATTTTTGATGAAGTCATATTATATTTCATTTTCAGCTTAGTTCACATAGATATGTCAACATTAATAGAAGTGAGCCCTAAATTTCTTAATATGTTTTCTAATAAAAATTTTAATATTTAAATTTTTTTTTATATACTGCAACTTTCTTATAGCAATTTATTTTATAATTGTGTATTACAAATTTGGTATAGGAGTGTCCATAACATATAAAAATAATTGAACACTATATATATCTGTGATTTATTTATAGAATATAAAATTTTGATATATTTTTTATTAATAATTTTTTTGACAATGGAGTAGCAATTTCGTTCTGCCATAGAACTGATTTTCTTATCGATTTTAGGTATGCTTTATACCCTTACTGTTCATCGTTTATCTTATATGCATTAGTGTTTGATTTGAGGTAACACTTTCTACCCTTACTTAGCAAAATGAAACCTAAAATGTGATTTTTCACATTGTCAAAGAATGAAATGTCTTGTCCCATAATGTTCTTTAAGGTTTTCCTAAATATCTTATTGCATGTTTTTATGATGCGGATATGTAATATTTTTCTCTAGTATTATGTATTCCAAATTATTATAAAATTAAAATCAAACTCATATTAGAGTAGAATATAATTGCTAGCAATATTATGACATTAAGGTTTACAATATCATGACATAGAGTTTTTAGTGAAGTAGAACTTAACATGGTTTGCATTAAATCAAAAATTTGCAAGGTTTATAGTAATCTAAAATGCTTCATCTGTTATATCTGCTACTAACTATATGTGTATAACTAGATATAAATATTTGTATAACTATATAAAACTCTATATAATTAAATTTAACTATATTTGTAACTATGTATACATATATGTAAATCTATATATTTGTTTATAACTTTGTATACATTGATGTATAACTACATATAGCTACTTGTATGAATATATATATATATATAACTATATGTTTAACTATATATAACTATTTATAACAACATACATTATATGTATAATAACATATAATTATAAATGGGATAATAATAATTTGTTGCACTAACTTGAAATTAAATGGCAAAAGATATAATATCAACAAAATGTAATCACATAGCCTCAGAGTGTCCATTGGTCAGATATATCATGCTGTTGAAATAAGGGTCCTACTCTTACCTAATCCCACCCCTTGAGCCTAGGATCATACATGAACTTATGTATGACAAAAGATGTAATATATGATATGTTTGTATAGCAGCAATTTTTTTATTTTTTTATGTAATTCCTCATTCTTAACTTGCATTCCTATCTCTTCCTCTTTCATTCTTTCGGTGCTGCTCTCTCTCTCTCTCTCTCTCTCTTTCTCTCTCTCTTGCTATTTTTTCTCTCACTCTCTTTCTTTCTTGCTTGCTCTCCCCCCCCCCCTCTCCTCCCACTCTCCCTTCAAACTTTAAATTTCTTTCTTTTTTGCTTTCCTTTCTTGTCCATTCACATATTTTTCTCCCTTCATCTAGTAATAGCGTGATATCTATTAATCTTTGCCATGCTAAAAATTATTTTATCTATTCATGTATATTCTACAAATGCATTACCTCGATATTCATGATATTTAATTTATAAATATTCATTTATAAGTAATTTTATTTAATTAGTAGTATATTTTGAAGTAATAGGATATTTCATTTAAAATAATGATTGAGAATTATTTTTTGCAAATAAAACAGGGCAAAATGAGTTCAGATCATCAGTAGATATATAAAAGGCTTATTAATGGAATTTTGAATCAAGATTTTTTGAGTGGAATTGAAACTTTCATCAATTTTGCATGTAGTCAATTGAGATTGATTGATGGAGAAAAAATTAAGTGTCTATGTAATAATCACAAGGGTCAAAATATCCCTTTTCATGATGTAAATACTATAATATGTCATTTGGCTAAATATGACCTTGTACCAAATTATTTTGTTTGGATTTATCATGAGAAAAGTATAATTGCTCTAAACATTGAGTGAGATGAGGATACTAAATCATTTGCATGTGGTGAAGAAGCATCAAATACATACCATAAAATGGTCATGGAAGATGCTAGTGCTGACTTCAATATGGATTACATGGATGAACCACCTAATCCTGAAGCTCAGAAATTTTATGAAATACTCAAAGCTGCAGATAATGAGTTATGGCCTGGTTGTAAAACACATTAGAAATTATAACTTGTGGTTCGACTTATGAGCATTAAGTTAGAAAATCATATATCTAAGAAATTATTTGATCAGGTGATAGAACTAATGAATGAGATTGTTCCTGATAATAATTTGGTCACTAATAACTTTTACAACGCTAAGAAGTTACTATGAGGTATGAGTCTATCAGTGGAAAAAAATGATTGTTGTTTCAATGGTTGTATGTTATATTGGGGTGGTAATAGTGATTTAATTAGCTGTAAGTTTTGTGATCATTCTCAGTTTAAAAAGGTACCTCGTGTTGCAGATATGCAACAAAAGATGAAAGTTGCATTTAAGAAGATGTATTATTTTTTTTGAATTCCTCGATGACAAAGACTATATGCATCAAATGCTATAGCATATTATATGAGTTGGAATTTTGAGCATGAGGTTGAAGAAGGGGTGATGCGTCATCCATTAGATTTATTTGCTTGTAAGCATTTTAATCATATACATCAAGATTTTGCAGCTGAAAAGTCGAAATGTGAGATTGAGTCTCTGTACTGATGAATTTCAGTCATTTGGCCAATATGGATAACAATATTCAACATGGATAGTGATAGTGATACCTTAAAGTTTGCCTCCGTGGTTGTGTATGAAGGAGCAATGTATGTTTTTTGTCAATATTGGTTCCAAGGATAAAAAATTCAAAAGACATGTTGGTTGTTTTCTTATAGCCTCGTATAACATAGATAAATCATTTGTGAGATATTGACGTGAATACATATGATATTTCAAAGAAGCAAAATTTCATTATGCAGACGGCCCTTATGTGGACGATAAGTGACTTTTCTACATATTCAATATTTTATGGTTAGAGTACTGCAAGATGATTCACATGCTCGTATTGCATTAAAAAGTCTAATGCACTTACTCTCAAATTTAGTGGTAAACAATCATGGTTTGATAATCATCATAAGCTTCTACCTACGAATCATCCATTTAATAGAAATAGATATGCATTTCGAAAAAATAATATAATGATGATAGTTGCACCAACATATTTGTTCAAAAAATGATATTATGACATAGATTCAGAGTTTGAGTCTGAAGAATGTAATTGAAAAGGATGCTATTGGAACTAATGGACCAACAAACAAAATATTTGGTTGGAGAAAACACTAGTTTGTTTGGGACTTGTCCTATTGGAAATCTGCTTTAATTCTTCATAACTTAGATGTAAAGCATTAAATAAATGTATTTGATAATATTTTCAACACTATCCTTAAAGTAGGCGGAAAAACAAAAAAACAATTTAAAATCAAGTTAGAGTTGAATGATTATTGTCAACATCCTGAATTGAAACTAAATGAGGAACAAGAAAATTCTTTAAAGCTTGTTACACACTTGATAAGAAGACAAGATAGATATTGTGTGAGTGGGTTAAAAATTTGAAATTCCCCGATGAATATGTGTCAAATATAGGTAGATGTGTGGATATGAAGAATCTTAAGTTATTTGGAATGAAAATACATGGCTATCATGTATTTATGCATAGATTAATACCAATTATATTCCGTGAATTACTTCCCCTAAGTGTTTGGAAGGTCCTTACAGAACTTAGTTTGTTCTTCAAACAGCTAACTGCAACCACAATTAAAATAGAAGACATGGTGAGGCTAGAGGATGACATACCACTTATTCTTTGTAAGCTTTAACGGATGTTCCCACCGAGCTTTTTTGACATAATAGAGCATTTGCCAGTCCATTTGGCATATGAAGCAAGGATAGCATAGTCAATGCAATACAAATGGATGTATCCTTTTAAGAGGTAAATACATATAAGTAGCTGTGTTTTATTATTTCAAACATAAAGTAATATTGTAATTTAATATAATTGAAACCTAACATTATGGTTGTAGGTATCTATTTAAGTTGAAATGGAATATTTGAAACAAGACAAAAGTTGAAGGTTCAATTTGCAATGCATATTTAGTAGAAGAAGCATCATCATTTTGTTCTTATTATTTTGAGGATTATGTCAATACAAAGAAAAGAAATTTGCTTCTGAATGATGAAGGTCATGTGCTGGTAGAAGATGATTATGTGGACAAGCTATCGATCTTCAAGTATCCTAGAAGTGTATTTGGAAGAGCAAAGAAAAGATGTATGAAAAATGAAGAGTACAAAGCAACATGGAGCTATGTTTTACTTAATTGTGAGGAGGTTGCACCATATATTGAGTTTGTATACCCAAAATGATTGCATGTTTAATCATAATTTAATTTTGTTTTTAATAGGAATAATTAAAAATTGATATGCAGTTTTCTCCCTCTTTTTATATTTGTATAGTATTTATGTTGAGCTGTTAAAAAATAGGCAACTAACAATTTCTAGTAATGAGGTCGATTATATGCTAGAAATAGAATTTGTGAATTGGTTCAAAAACTATGTAAGAATTATTAAGTTTTAATTTTTTGAATTATTTAATTTATTAGTATCTTTTATTTGTTAACATAATTTGTTTAATTTATGCAACAGACAAATGATCCTTCAAATGGAAATTTCAATATTTTCATTCAGAATCTAAGTAAAGCCCCGTTTAGATATGCGACAACCTATCCTAAGTATTTTTTTAATGGATATAAATTTTATATGATCAGGCACATTTCTTCTAAAACAACAATGAATAGTGGTGTATGCATTAAATGCTCAAGTTATAGTGTAGATGAGATTCATTATTATGGTCAACTCATAGAAATTATTGAGTTGGAGCATCTTTGACTTGAAAATAATAGGATTGTATTATTAAAGTGTGAATGGTTTGATCCTACACGAAATATGGGTACAAAGATTCATTTAATTATAAGCTAGTGGTTGTTAACCATAAACGCAGATATAATTAATATGAGCTATTTATTATGGCAGTTCAAGCCACTCAAGTATGTTATTACACATATCCAAGTTTATCTCGTGATAAGAGTGACTGGTGGATAATTTGCAAAATCAAAACTCGATCAAATTTTGAAGTACCAATATCTCAACAAAGAAGTGCAAACATATGTATTGCACCATCATTCCAAAAAGATGACATAAATAATATTGAGTCTGTGCTTGTAGATGAAGATCCAAAAAATTTATGTGACTCAAATGGTAGCCAAATAGAAATTAAAGATGATCAATTTCTATCTAAAGATGAGTTGGAACTTCCATCCGAATCAGACAAATTATTAGAAAATCAATTGGAGGAGTGATAGTGATGCCGATAATTAAACTATTATAATTGTATTATAATATTATACTATCATAGACTTTTTATATTTTGTTGAAAACTATTGGTGTGTATTATTCTAAAGTGCATGGTCGTTCATCATATCTCTATTATTTATTCTATCTTTTTATTTTTTTGTACAGTAGATGGCACCTAAAGGACGTGACCATGGTGGAGGTGGACCTGGATGCAGAAATGGATGAAATTCATCTAGTATTTTACATCTTGTTGCAAATTCAGTACCATCTCATACTCACAATATCTAAACTTCAACATCACAATCACGATCTTCATTTCCATCACCATCACTATCATTGACACATTTACCATCACCTATTAGCCCACGGCCCACCACCCATTGTCCTTCATGCACATACTTTTGATCCATCACCATCTTCTACACCACATTTTACACCGATAGTTCCTCCATTTACAACACTATCGACATCATCAAATATTGTGTATTCTTCTGCATTCAGTGCTAAGTTAGTAATTGAGATTGTGGTTGAAATATACAAGAAATATGTAAATATTATTCGAATAACAAATTATGATGTTTTTGTTAGTGGTTTTTTTATAGTTATTGGTTTTCAATATTATTTATTTATTTTTATAGTTTTATTTCATCTCAAAAGTGTTAGACTATAATTACAAAGTCTTTCAAAAAAATAGTTGATTCTAAAGTATTTTCATGGAAAAAAGTTTCGG
This sequence comes from Sapria himalayana, assembly GCA_029783825.1. NCBI lineage: Eukaryota > Viridiplantae > Streptophyta > Magnoliopsida > Malpighiales > Rafflesiaceae > Sapria > Sapria himalayana. The sequence continues at coordinate 317,872 of JAREIK010002715.1, forward strand.
AATCGACAAGAGAGTCTAATTTTAATGACTTTCAGGTAAAAACAACGAAACAAAAGTATTGAAAATAATTATCTAATTAGTTAACTATTTTGTTGGTTATTATTGAAGTAGTAAATAATTATATCTTTGTTATTAATATAAATTTTTTTATGATTTCTTTTATATATAGAATTAGTGCAAATGGGCACCCAAATTTGATGGAAAGATAAAGTCATTATGGGAGAACAAAATTGCTGAATAGTATTCAAATTTTGTTCATAAATTGAAGAATATAAAAGAAAAGCCTAATTTTATATCCAAGGATGACTGACTTGAGTGGCTTAAGTATTAGGAAGAGCCAGATATGAAAAAAAAATAAGAGATTGCCAGCAAAAATTGATGGGCTGAGGTAGCCGGACTAGGTACATGAATGTCTCGCCACACATGAGGGTCAAAGTCGAGCATTGAGCACGCTCAAGATTTGATACAATTTTATAATTTAAAATATTTATATATTTAGTGGTTGTCTTAATAGTCCAAATAAATTAAACCTATGCATGTTTTGAATTAAAAAATATATACTTTAGGATGGATAATTGGACCTATATCTCAATTTTTATGAGATTTTCAGGAAGATGTATATGAAGAAAGTGGATAGTCAATTTTTTAACAAGAAGTCTCAGATGATAGCTATGAGAATCTGTTATATTAATAAAAATTTATACTACTACAATAAATTTTGAAAGTTGTTTGGGATACAAAATATTAAATTTATTTTATGTATATTTAGAATAATATTTTTCTCTGTTTTATCACAGGAACTCATGGAGGAACATGTGGCAGCTGCTTCTTGACATGTTGAGGGTTCCATGGATTTTTAACCAATTAACTATGATCTTATCTGTTTGGAGATCATAAAAGGTCATAAGAAGCAACGAGTGTATGACATCAGCTTGAAGGGAGTGTCATTTTATTATAGCAGTCATGCTTTTAATTCATCTGTCACATCAATGGTGGATGAGGCGGTCGAACAACAAGTAATGAAAACAAATGAATATTTTGAAGTTATGGAGACCGAAATGAAAGAGAATGATGAGCAGATATCTCATTTGAAGGAATAAATGTAGAAAATGAAAGAAGAATAGGATGAGCATATTAATTATCTGATGGAAGAAATACAAGAAATTGAAGAAATGAATGATGAGATGAAAGAAATTAAGAATTTAATACAACAGCAGATGCCCTATATGGAGTCACAGTTAGCAATATTGACGCGACAGATAGCATTTTGAGATCCAGCTATGAAACCACAATAGGATTGGCTAGCACAAATGCTCCAACTAATAATGATGATGATTTTGTATCAAAATTATTTTTGAACTATTTTAGATTTTTGTCCTATGTGTAGCTAAATAGAATAAGATTTTTTTGGAAGTATCATTTTTCTTTATTCTGGGTTTGTTATTTGCTTTTCTGATTAACCTAATCATAAATCTTTGTAAAACATTTGATGTGAGATGCACGAAATAATTATGATTTAAAGCCTTTAGACATTGTCACGGTCCTTCCTTTAGATGGATCCCATCTGTATCGATCTCAGTTGGATCAAAAGGAGGTTGAACTTCTATTATCTTCATTATTTCTTAAACAATTTATTTTTGCACACACACATACACACACAGACTCTCTATAAACATTATTGTTGGCCATCTTTTAGATGTTTATTGAAGTTGTATGACTATCAACTCAGATTCATGTTTGTTCATGTCTATAATTACTATTTTTATTTATCTATGAATATGTTTGTGGGTCTCCAAATATTTTGAGTAAAGTTTTAGTCTATTATACGTATATAAAAGGCTTGGCTGGTCCTCTTGGTGCTGGGAATAGCATGTTAGCTTCTGAAATTGTGAGATGAACAAAAAAATTCTGGTTCCATGCAGATGCAGGTTTATTCTTGACACTCTTATTTTGTGCAGATCTACGTTGTCGATATTTAGATCTATGACAGACTACTTTTTATCGCTCATCAGTGGAATTAAAATGTTGAATTGTTAAATGTCATAATGATGCAAATGAAATTCAATTAATTATGTTCATTCTGCTTGTTCTCCTTCTCTTGCATGTTCGTGTTCGTAGTTTCATAGATGCTGACAGGCTGAACATGAGGAACTATGGCTATTACGAGCCATATTTCAAGGGGCATCTTGGTCTGTAACGGATACCTAGTATGAGAGACCACGACACAAAGCCTTTCTTATCAGGACGTGATTTAACAACTTTATCGTTAATGCCAACAATCCATTCAATCCCCATGAATGTGTTGTTTCCAACACTTCTCTTGCACTACAATACATGAGAGATGGTTGGATAAACCAGAGAGATAAGTTTTTGAACATGTTACCTTCAAACTACAATACATGAGAGATAAGCTTCTTATCCTATTCTCACAGAAACTTCTTGAGCTCAACTATTCCAGATTCTACACCCACATGATTCTTTGCGGGATGAAAAGATTTGTAAGATCGATCAACCAAGTCCTGATGAACAATGTAGCCAATTTAAGAGAAAGCAAAGTGGGGATATGCCAAGAAAATCAAAACTAGAGAAATCGAGGAAACCAAACGATCCAAACTCCATTCTTATTCCATGTTTGAAAGCTCCAAAGAAATGCTTGGACGTAGTCATCAATAGCAATGACATGGATATCTCTGGCATTCCCATACCAGTCTACACTTGCACATGCAAGTTTCAATAGTGCTATAGATGCGGTTGTGGTAGGTGCCAATCTACATGCTGCACAACTAGCATATTGATGTATTTTCTGCTGTTGAGCATGAAAAGAAGAGGAGTAGGAATAGCTGGGAGGAAGATGAATCAAGATGTCTTGCTATATAAAGTTTGCAAATTTTGTCGCTATTTACTTTTTTTTTATATATGGAAGACAACATCTAATTTTTGAAGTTATATTCCTCTTTTTTTCTTTGAATGTGTATTGTTTTTATGGAGTACATATTATTTTTATGGAGTGCATATTGTTTTAATGGAGTGCATATTGAATTGTTCTGCAGTTACGTTGACGCATACAACGAAATGATAGTCCTTGTTTCAAACCAAGAGAGGAACCATATGGCAGCAAAAGCTACAGGGTAGATGAACTAATACAATAAAGCTAAGCAATCAAAATTATTGGTGCAAGCACACGGAGAGGAGAAGAAACATTCTAAGAAAGCCGCACGGGAGAATGGTGCTGAGGGGAGTAGTGGGGTAGAGCAACCCCCTTACAAGCCTTGGGACCGGATGAGAATTCTGGTTGCGGGGAGGCACTGTGCAAACTTTGATGCATTAAGCTTGGCTCGTGGTTTGTCTTCTAGGTTTTCCTCTAAGAGTTTTCAAACATATTTTCGTAAAATAAAATAATCTTCATATTTCTTATTTATGTTGATCGTGAATTTTTGTGTCATTTTTGTGAAATATAAATGAGATAATACAAAATTCTTGTAATTTTGTGCCATCTAAGACTATGTGATTACATATATGTACATATAATATTACAATATATATGTACATATATACTACAGTATGTATACTACATTATATATTACAGTATCAAAACACTATCAAAATAAAACTTTTGATAAATGTACATATATACTGAGTATATATACTACAATCTATACGGTAGTATATATGTATATTTATCAAAAGTTCCATTTTGATACTGTAGTATTTATGTACATATTGTAGTATATATAATGTATTATATATTATAGTATATTGTAGTATTTATGTAGATATATATGTATATATAATACTGTAATAATATATATAACTAGTGAAATACTAGTATATATGTATATACACATTATAGTATTATAAATTTATCAAAACAAAACATTTTTTATTTATTTATTTTGATTTTATTGACTAGTTTAATTTTTTTTATTTAGTGAAAGAATTTTTCACTAGATATGATGCACCACGACTATGACAGCTTTGTCATAGCAGAAAGATGATGATCGAAGGAGCTAGAAGAGAGAAAGCAATGTCAATTTCACATATAGATTATATTTTATGCACTGTTGTTAGATATATTGATGACAAAGATGTATTAAAATTTTGTTATGTTATTGTTTTAACTAAGTAAAATATTGTATCAGAATAATTTATTAACTGATTTTATTTTTTATTAATTATAAATTATTATTTATAGTTTCTATTTTTATTCAATTTACTATAAAAATATAAAAAAAATTAATTAAATTTTTTGTAAAAAAAATAAAATAGTGAAAATAATTTTAGAATGAAAATATCTAGGGATTTTTCACTTGCTAATTTAGCTAGGGAATTTTCTGAAGCTCTAAATTAAGATCAAATTTAGTTAGGGAAATAATTAATTTAGCTAGGAAATTTTTCTTGTAGTGAATAGATGAATGTTGGACTTAAAGATGAGTTTTGACTAATAAATTTGAAGAAGGGATTGAGAAGTTTGTTGCCTTTGTTGAAAAGTAGCATGAATTTATGGATGGAATGAAAATAAGATGTCAATATAATGATCATAAATATTAGAAATAGAGTTTCCAAGATGTGGAAACAATGTGATATCATCTTGCAAAAATGAATTTGTATGAGACTATTTTGTTTGGTATAAATATGAGAAAATAGTTATGCCATAAATAACAAAGCAGTTTATACATAGAAGTTTTGATTCAAATGTTACAATGTAACATATCAATCCCAATTATATATGTGAAATAATACTTAAGAATGTATTGATCATTCCTTCAATTTGGATGTCACTGATGGTATCCAAAAATCAACAGCAAAATTATTTTATGAAATGCTCAAAGCATCATAAGAAGAGGACTGGCCAGGTAATCCATATGACCACTCAAAATTATCTATAGTGACTAGATTTTTAAATTTTAAGGCAAAATATTATTTTATTAAAAGTATTTTAATGAAATGTGTGAGTTGTTATCTGAATTATTACCAAAAAATAATGACATGGTTTATAGCTTTTACAGCACAAAGAAGTTAATATGAGATTTTGGTCTCCATGTAGAAAAAATATATTATTGTATTATTGGCTGCATGATATATTAGAGAGAATATAGTGAAGTAATTACTTGTAATTTCTATAACTATCCTTGGTTTACGACATATTCCATGTAAAGGCATAAAATAAATATTTCTCATAAGAAGATGTTTTACTTCTCACTGACTCCTCATCTACAAATATTGTTTGCATCTGAAGCCACTACTAATGGCATAAGTTGGTACAAATAGTATATTATTAAAGAAGACATGATATGACATTACTCAGATTCTACATCATAAAAATATTTTAATGATATTCATTCATCTTTTACAGATGAAAGTAAAAATATTAGATTATGACTGTGCATAGATAGTTTTTTTCCATTTGAAGAAATAGGGTAGCAATACTCTTCATGACCAGTGATTGGTACACCTTATAATTTACTATTATAGATGTGCATGAAAGATGAGTATATATTTTTATATGTTATTGTGCTTAGTCCAAGAAACCCAAAAAATAATTGGATGTTTTTCTACAAGCCCTGAATATGGAGCTAAAAATTTTGTGGGAATATGGTGTGGGGACATAAGATATTTTTAGAAATTAGAACTTCTAAATATGAGCAACACTTATATGGACTATGAGTAATTTTCCAATATATTCAATATAATCAGGATAGAGTACTATAGGAAAATAAGTTTTTCCTTACTGCATTGAGGACTATAATGCATTCTCTTTGAATAAAGGAAGAAAGACTTATTAGTTTTATAACCACCATAAGTTCTTATATATGAAACATTCATTTTGGATGAATATTGACGTATTTAGAAAGACCAAATAGTTATAAAAGGTGCACCACCTATGATGTCAAGTGCTTAGATCTAATTGAAAGATATGGGTTTAAAAGTGTTATATATTTTGAAGCATATTGTATTAATGAGTAAATTTCGAAGAATTATCACTACGGTTGAAAGAAATGAAGTATATTTTGGGATTTGCCTTATTGGAAAATAATATGCATAATATAGATGAGATGCACATTGAGAAGAACTTTTTTGGTAATATTTTTAATACTATCATGAATGTGGAAGAAAAAATAAAAGACAATGTCAAATCAAGAAAGGATTTAAAAGAGTTCTATTCACATTCAGAGTTACTTATGGATAAATCAACGAATAAATTCTTTAAGGCTTGCTATTATCATGACAAGGATATAATGGAAGCTTTCTGTAAAGGGCTGATGGAGCTCATGTTCCATGATAGATATGCATCTAAAATGGGAAGAAGTATTGATATGAAGAAGCATAAGTTATTTAGAATAAAAAAAACATGGCTTTCATGTATTCATACAGAGGCTAATACCCAATACATTTCGTGAATTACTTCCAGAAAATATTTGGGAAACATTGACCGAAATAAGTATTTTGTTTAAGAATCTCACTTGTAATGTCATAACAAAGGAAGATATTGAGCAATTACAAAATGATATAACCATAATTATATGTATACTTGGGCATATTTTTTCTCTTAGCTTTTCAACTCGGTGAAACATCTTTTTATCCACTTGACTTATGAATCCATGATAGCATACCATATACAATATAGATGGATGTATCCATTTGAGAGGCAATATAATTTTTATTTTTTAATTTAAAATGTTAAATATATCCGACAAGTAAATTTTATTATAATTAATATATTTTTTAGATATCTTAGAAAATTAAAAAATAATATTTGAAATAGAGCCAAAATTGAAGGATCGATATGCAATACCTGCTTGATTGAAGAAGCTTTGGTATTTTGCACTTGTGCACACTACTTTCGACCACAAGTTTATAATTTGTATAATATAATATCACCAAACAATAATAATTGTATGAGGGATTGATCAAAAAAAGATAGTTTGGTTTTCATTTTCACCCATATGAGTAGATCAAATTTATAATCATTCTATATTATCATATCTTTGTCATGATATGTGATAAAAATTTTTTAATATTAAAAATAACTTCAATATTATTTTTATAGAATTTATTCTAAGAATTTAAGGCAAAGAGAATTGCATATTGATGATGTTTCCTTTGATGCAGAGCATGACAGATTTTGTATTTTAGTTTGAAAAATTTGTCAGTATATAACATATTATTCTTGCTTCTACATTTTGTCAGTATATAACATCTTATTTTATTTTATTTTATTTTTTAGATATATTTTCGTCATCAAATATTTGTAACAGACAAATAAAGGATATTGCAAAAGAGCCATTATGAAATTTACAGGCTTATCCCAAATATTATTTAAATGAATACAAATTTTATACTTTGAAATATAGTTCAAATAGAGCTACAGTGAATAGTAGTATATGCATTAAGGGATCTAATTCTACTATATCTAATATTGACTTTCATAATCAATTGAATGAAATTCTACATATAGAGTATCTTACTTTACTAATTAATAGAATAATTCTATTAAGTGTGAATTATTTGATCCTATTCCAAATTTGATTATTAGAAATAAAGAGAAAGAGATAAATAAAAAAGAACAAGAAGAGAATAAATAAGATGAAAAAGAATAAGAAGAAAGAAGAGTAAAAAGAATAGAAAAAGAAAGGGGAAGTTCTCAACATTACTACACACACATGCACAATATATATATCTCAATGTAACTACATATATCTCCATATAACTAATTGTTTGTGTATGTGTCTATTAATATAAATTATCTCAATATAACTACACATTTGAATTTTTCATTTAGCTTTTAATAAAAACCAAGGGGAGAATAAAAATGCTCATTGATTTATGAAAAGTTACATTGGTATAAAAAAATAAAAATTATGTTTGATAGACCCAAAACAAAAAGATTTATGTAAAGGCACAAAAAAATTGGAACCCCTATTTTACCCACCACAATTTTCCATTTTAAAATAAAAATTAAGTAGTTTTTAAAACAATTTATAAACTTTGAAATTCAAACATAAGTCTTGAGGGTTTTTTTCATGCCTAAAACCATTTAGCCACTAACATCATATCATTAATAAAATTTAAATAATATATATATATATATATAATCATATATAAATATATAATCATATTAAAATATATAAACATATATAAATATATTATATATGTATATACATATATATATATATATATATATATAAAATTTTTATTTAAGTAATGATTTGATGTAGTAGGTGAATGATTTTAGTTGCAAAAAAAAACATTCATATCCTTGCCTTGAATCTCATCATTGCTATAATTTCAAAGTTTAAAAATTATTTCAAAACTTCTAAATTTAAATTTTAAAATAAAAAAACATGGAGGCAAAATCAGATTTCTAATTTTTGGGACCCAAACATAAATACTTATTATTTTAAAGAATATCTATTAAAAATTTTTAAAAAAATACATGAAAAAAAAATATTTTTCATCCCTGAGTCCCCTAATTAGAATTTTCCCTTTTTAAAAAAAATTTAAAAAAAATATGAACCAATACATTAATATTTTCATTTTATGTTCTTCAAACATAATAATCATTCGACACAAAAAAAAAAAAAAATCTCAGACTTCCATTACATTCGAGAACCAACACAAGTATAGCCAAATTTTCAACTTATATTTTACAAGCTGCACATAATTCCAATCATTAAATCTCAGTTTTCGTTGTTTTTACACCGAACAGGTGAACTCGTTTCTTAGACAAGTTCGATGTCATGCTACCGACATCGGAAAGAACAGCACCACATTCAAGTCCTCCTCAAATTGTCTAATCTTGCCTGCAACTCACTGTCCAGCCCATTCTCGCTCTCCACTGCTTCCGCTCGAGGCGGCTTGCCCGTTGAGGAAGAGGCAGCAGCAACAGACAGTGGTGCTTTTAGCAACTACAAAGACCAGGTGGTTTTTAAATAAATGCAAGAACACTAATGAATGGCAGAGAAGACGTGGCGTACCTCCTGATTGATTTCAATTCCAATCTCATCAAGAACTTGGCTAACTAGTTCTCTAGTCTCTTCATCTTCCCCATCTCCTTCAAATGCCCCCTCCAAGCACTCCTGCATCACCTCCATCGTCGTGTCCATCCTCTGATTCTGTCTCTCATACTCCTGTATGTTTTTCTGCACCCAGGGCAAATTCATCTGCTTGTTCATCTGTGTCAATGCCTTGGTCGACCATTTCATTGCTTCTCCCATTGCTTGGGTTGATTTCAGGCTCTGATCCATTGTTTGAAACTCCAAGCTTCAATATATACTTTCTTAAAACATTTGGGCGCTTACAGGAGAAGATGTAATATAAATATTTAGTTTTAGAAAGAGACTCGAAGAGCACAGAAACCTCATTCCTTAGACAGAGACCCTGGAGCTGTGCCATCTGAAGGTGGCGTTTGCGAATCTCGGCCTGTGTCCTGACCAAGTCCTTAGCCATTACATTAATGGCCCCCTGCATAAATTTTACATTAGTTCATCTCGTTTTATATCATCTGCCAGAAATCATAATATTTTTTTGAAAAAAGATGCAGTTTCATACAGGGACGAGAGCGTTCAAGAACCATCTAGCCAGCACAAGAAATTACTAAAGATGAAAAAAAAAAACAAAAAACAAACCATTTGCCCTTGCCTGGCACTTCTCTTTATGTCCTTCGATAGCTGCTCTTTCTGGCGATTTAACTTTTCACACTCCATTTTAATTTCTCTGATCGACTTGTTCAAGTTTCTTTTGTTCTGCCGCATATGTTCTGAAAGAAGCAATCGGAAACAAGCTCAAACATCATGTCCAATGGAAGAACACAAGTTCATGAAAAGTGGCAAACAAAGAAGATGCGTTGTAGACTTGTTTTTGTTCCCTTAGTGCAATTTCCACTTGAAAAATCCAATCATTACATTGTACTTAGTTTGTGAATACTAATGATTATAAATTTTAGTACGTGAATAAAGAAACAAAAAGAAAGAGTTTTGCTATAATTATAGATAAAAACTTAAAATATAAAGATTGGAGATCAAAACGTTTAATAATAGATTCATAGTAATCAAACTTGTAGTAGATAAAGAAATTCTAAAGTTTGACAGTCAAAAAATAAGTACAAATTTTTAAAATATATAAATAAATTAGTGCAAGATATACAAAAGAAAAATATTATCATAATTAGCATATACTTAAACAAGCATGGAGAGTTGAGTAATACACACTATAGAAGATATCATTGAAGATATGAGTTTGACAAAAAGAGTGAGTTGAGAGAGACAACTGACAATATCAATTTTTACAATAGCTTATTATATTTTTATATTTAATATTTACTTTAAGTGAAACAACTTTCAAAAATTAGTTCTAATAGTAGTTAAATTTTTTTAAAAAAAATATGAGAGGATAAATCATTATGCACAAAAATGTAAAATAACATTAGATAAAAATTTAGCCACTCTACATATACTATAGCTATTGAATTTTAGTTTATTTTATGTTATTTTATTTATTTTATCATTGTCTAAAAGCACCATACTCATGGGCTGCCCCAAGCCATATAAATGATCTATGTTGTATTCAAATTTTTATTTTCATTTGATAAAATTTCATTTTTCATTTTGCATGCTCTTCTCCCTCTCTCCTCCTCTATTTTTGTTAGTGCACGAACCTTAACCTAGGTTTGATAACCTAATAAAAAAAATATTTTTTGAAAAAACATAAATTAATGCAAAGTATATAAAATAAAAATATCATACTTAGCAGAGAGTTTAAAAAGCATGTACAATTAATTGAGAGATATCATTAAGAATATGAGGTAAGAAAAATAAATGAAAAACCAATAAGATTCTCAAATTTTTGTTTAGATTATTATCTTTCTATAATTAATATTTATTTTAACCAAAACAAATATTTAGTAACTTTTAAAATTCATTCGAATAAGAATAAAATAAATGTTTTTCTCATTGCGAAACAAGATAAAAAATTATAAAATAATACTAAGTGAAAGCCTAACTACTCAATATATACTCTTATAATTGATATACATCTTAGAAAATATAATTATAAGAATACTTCGAAATTCAAAAAAGTATTTGAAAACAAAAAAAAAATAAAACTTAAAAAAAGAATGTATATATATATTAAAAAAAACAAGAAGACAAAATTAATTGAAAATTAAAAATAGATGCAAATACTACATATAATATAATAATTAATCATATAAAAAATATCTAACAAGACTTTTGTGTTTGAAGGAACTATTTACACACGAATAAAAACTTAATAGAAAAAACCAAAGTTTTGACAAACTATTAAGAAAAAACAAATTTACTTTTAAAAAATACAAAACAACATAAATGAATATTATAAAATTATAGAAAATGCATATAATAAAGTGTATAATAAGCAACATAGTAAAAAAAATAATATTTATAAATTGACTATGATATGAGAGAAGAAGAGTATAGATGATTCATGGGAAATATATTAAGAATTAAAAAATCAAAAAAAATTTAAAAATACATTTTCATAAATTTTTAAATAAATTCACGGATTTAGATTTGAATTTTGAAAATGATAAACAATTAAACAACTTTAATATATAACTAAGATGCATTGTCTCACAAAGGTTAGTGAAACTTTCAAAAATATAAAAGCAATAAAAATCATAGGGCATGATGATATTCTAAGTGAAGTTTAAATAATTATTGGTGAGAAAGGCATAACATAGTGAACTAGGTTGTTTAATAAAATTATGACCATCAAAAAAATATCAAATAAATTAAGACAATATATTATAATTCTTATTTATAAGAATAAGAAAAACTTTCAAAAATATAGTAAATATTAAGATATTATACTTATGAGTTAAACTATGAACCTTTCTAAAAAAATTAATCAAACATGAACTAAAAAGAAAAAGAAAATTTTCTCAAAATCAATTTGGATTTGTCATATATATCTATTATGAAAATTATCTACTTAATTATATAATTAATCAAGAAATATATGAAGAATAAGAAAGACTAATCTATAATATTTATTAATTTGAAAAAAATCTTCATAAAATCTCAAATAATTTAAATTAGTGGATATTATATGTAAAAATAATATCAAATATAAATATATTGATCTCATCAAAAAAATATAAAAATAATGACTAAAATTATATTGGTTCAAATTGTTGCTCACAAATTTCTAATTGTTACAAGACTTCGAAATATATTTAATAAATAATGATTATTACTCGATCCTTATATCTTTAAATTAATTATGAATAAATTAATAAGAGACTTCTAAGAAGATATATTTATAGGGTGTTAATATATGAAATTAAAGAATAATTAAGTATAAAAATATAGATTTAGAGGGTAACACTTGAGTTTAAGTAATTTAGGGATAGTCGTAGCAAAATAAAATACTTGAAATATTAGCTTAATCAATTTAAAAGTAGTAAAGAAGTAATAATCAAAATAAAAAAGAAAGAAATGTCAAATTACATTAGTTTTTAATACTTTAACTATATATTAAATAAAAATAAAAAAATTAACAAAAAAGTAAGTCATTAAATAAAAATTGCATAAACCAAATGGAGATTTATCTCAAAAATTTTGAGATACATGAGTATATAATAGATTAAACAAAAAATTTTATAGAATAATTATAATACAAATCATAGTTAATTAAAATAAATAACGAGGGACCAAGAAATAACATTAATAAAGAATTAAAATAATAAAGATGGTGATAGAATAGATATGTGATAAAATTAGAAAAAATAAAATTACTAAGAAGATTAAAACAACTCTTGAAAATAATAAAATAATAAAATAATTTGAAATAATTTGATCACACCCAACATAAACCTTCTAGCAGATCGATTATGAAGTATGAGATTATTTGGAAGCTATGATAAAAAAAATTAAAAATAAAACTAAAACAAATTAGAGAAAGTTGTAAACAAAGATTTAGCAATTAAAGAATTAAGAATAAACATAATGTTCAATAGAATGAATTCAAAAAATAAGATACATATAATTGATCTCAAATAATTAGGATAATACTTAATTAATAATTATGATTATTATTATCAAAAATCAACTATTAGCTTAGGATTTTCAATATATGGAGAGAGAAGATAAAAGAAAAAAATAAAAAAGCTAAAAATTAAAAGTAAAAAATATTTCATTTTAATACAATATAATCATGTGTGTGTGTGTGTGTGTGTGTAATTTAGAGTATACAACAAATCAAGTGTTCTCAAACAAGAAAGAAAAATAAAAACAATATAAAAAAAGTTAAAACTCAATACTCCCTCTCCTAATTATACATGTCACAAATTTTGAACTTGATAAAAAAATAACATATGATCAACTAAGAACTTCTATGAATGTCTACAATCTAATCATTGATAAATATATAAACTATATTTATCTCTAAATTATCATTAGTCTATAAACTAATAAGTAAAGATCTTCTAAGAAATAATCAAGCTATTGTAGCTTAGAATTAGTTGAAATCATAACTTGTACTTTGCCTCTATTAAATCATGAAACATATATATATATATATATATATATATATATATATATCTTCCAAAATAAATTTATCTACAAAAAAAAATACAACTTGTGGTGATCCCATTTTATAATCTCAAGATTCCAACTAAAATTAGAATATGTTTTTATTCAACTATGCCCATTATTTGTAAACGAAATATCATATCCTAAAATTTGTTTACATATCTGATAGTCCTAAATATTATATTCAATTCAATTGAATATGTCTAGGAGAACCTAAAAAATAATTAATTATACTGACAAAATAAATAATACATAGCCTTATTATTATTAGATAGTTTAATTTTCATATGATCATTCTATATGTAATTGAGTTAGCAAAGAAATTAATATATATAAATAAGTCAATACTTAGATCAAATATTAAGTCAATAAGTACACATCCTAATATTTTAAGATCAATTAAAATATTCAAAGTATATTTACACTAAGGAAAAATCATACCGCATGAGCATATGACATTCATACAAAAAAAATACTTCAAGCATCTCAAAACTTCCATATGAAACTTGGTATGTAAAAATAATTTCAAACAAAATATAATCAATTAATCATCTCTTATAATCAAAATATTATATACATATATAATTAATATCACATACTCACCTCATAATTCACGTCAAAAAAATAAGAATTGTTTAGCATTTATCTCATAAGACCAAAAATGATAAGTATCAAAGAAAATCTATTAAATATTACCCTAGAAGATTACTTTAAGCCATTAAATATCATTCACAATTTGTAAATAATACATTTTTACATAAAATTCACTCTTCCTTTTCTTATTCGTCCTTTTTTTATTTTTATTTTTTCTTTTTCATTCATCTTCATCTTTTTCTCTTTGCTCATTTTCTTTCTCTAATTTTTTTATTCTTTTACATCTTCTTTCTTTTATATTTTTGTTATTCATTCTCTTTTTCTTTATTTTATTGTTCCTATTCTTTTTTGTTTTCTTATTTTTTTATGTTCACTTTCTTTTCTTATTCATTCTATTTTTATCATTACTCTTCATCTTGCTTATTTTTTCTTTTTTCTCTTTTTTTATCATCTTATTTTTCATCTTTAACATCATCATCATCTTCATTATCTTCTGTTTCTTTTACCACTCTTACCTCTTATTATTTTTTCTATTTTTCTTTTTCTTTTTTTATCTACTTTAGTTTCTTCTTCCTCTCCCTTAGACCTCATCAACTTTCTTTTTTTTTCCTCTTCAATTTCATCTTTTTCCACTTATGCTCCAACTACTTCCAATTATTCACTGTTTTCTTCACTCTTCTTCTTATACTTCCTCTTCTTCTTGATCCTTTTTCTACTTTTCTTTTTCTTCATTTTTTTTTTCTTCTTCTTATTCCTTGTCTTATATAATTATTATAAATATTCATCCACATTTCTTCTTATGCCTCTTTATATTTTTCTATTCTTCTTCTTATTTTTCTTTTTTTTTCTACAACTTACTCATTAACTTTTTTTTATTCTTTTTAATTTTTTTCATCTTTATTTTATTATGTTTTTTTTCTTTATCTTACTCTTCTTTTTCATATTTTTCTACTACACCTTTCACTTTTTCTAAGTTCTTAACTTTTTTTTCTTTTTCCTTTTCATATTCTCACTTATTTTTCTTCTACATGTTCGTTATCTTCGATATATTATTCTTTTCATCCCTAACTTTTTTCCCTTCTTATTTTACTAGCTCTCCATCTTAATTTTTTAATCTTTTTTTATTCTTTTTTATTCTTTTATTTTTGTTCTACTTCTTATTGTTCTTCTTTTTCTTTTTCTTTTTCTTATTCTTCTATATCTTCTTTATCTTATTTTTTTTTCTCGCACTTTTTTTTTCTTATTCTTTTTTATTTTAATCTTTTCTTATTCTTCTTCTTATTCTTCTTTATCTTATTTTTCTTTATTTTTTTTCTTATTCTTCTTATTATTCTTATTTATCTTTTTCTTCTTCTTATCCTTCTTATATATCTTTTTATTCATTTATGTTTTTATTTTTTTTATTGTTGTTTTTTTTTATTGCTTTTCTTATTCTTCTTTTTCTTATTTATATTCTTTATCTTCTTCATTTTCTTTTTCTTTTTTATGTTGTTCTTCTTGTTATTCTTCTTTTTTGGTTTTTCTTCTTATTTTTCATTATCTTCTACTTTTTTATCTACTCCATCTTCATCTTTTTAAATTTTTTCTTCTTTCACTTTTCTTTTTTCTCTATTATTATTATTATTATTATTTTTTCTTCTCTTTTTTTCTTCTCTCTTCTTTTTATTCTTTTTTTTTCTTATTAGTCTTCTTTTTCGTATTCTTCTTATTGTTTCCCTTAATTCTTTATTATTATTATTATAAATCCTTTTCTTTTTCTTCTCTTTCTTCCTCTCCTTATTTTTTTTTCTTTTTTTTGTTTTTCTTTTATTATTCTTATTTTTCTTCTCTCTCTTTTATTTTTCTTCTTTTTCAGCTTTTTTTTCAACTTTCTCATCTTTCAACTTCTTATATCTTTTTTATTTTTTTTTATTTTTTTTATTTTTCTCTTCTTTATCTTTTTTTCTTTTTCTACTTTTTGTTTTTAATTTCTCTTTTTTTTCTTCTTATTATTCTTATTCATTTTTTTATTAATTTTCCTCTTAATATTCATTTCTTACTTCTTTTTTCTCTTTTTTATGATCTATTTCTTCTTCCTTTTCTATTTTTTTTTATTTTCTACTTTCTCTTCTTCTTCACCCTTAACTTCTTTCCTTCTTTGAATTCTTTTTCATCATCTTCCTCTATATCTTCTTTTTATTCTTTCACTTCCTCTTCATATTTCTCACCTTTTATTTCCTTTTTTATTTTCTCCTTCTTTAACTTTTTCTTTTTTCATCTTCTTGTTCTTCTAAGTTTTTTTTCTTGCTTTTATTATCTCTTCTTTTATTTCTTCTTTTTTTCACTTTTTCATTTTTTATTTTTTCTTCCTCTTCTATTTCATCTTATTTTTCTTATTTATCTTTATTTTTTTTCTTTATCTTCTTCTTCTTTATAATTTTCTTTTTCTTACATTTTATATTCTCTCTCTTCTTTTTATATTTTCTCATCTTATTTTTTTTACTATTTTTCATATTCTTTTTTTTTCTATTATTCTTCTACCTCTTCTTTTTTTGCTACTTCTTCTTTTTATACTTAATTTTCTTTTTTTTCTTTTGTCTAGTATTCTACTATTTTAACTTCTTCATCCTGTTCTTTTTTATTATTATTTTTTATTTTCATCTTTATTCTTCTCTCTTATTATTTTGTCTTCTTATTTTTTTTTTCTTCTTTTTAGGTGTTCTTAGTGTTCTTCATTTTTATTTTTATTTTTTCTTTTTTTTTTCTTTATATTCTTCATTCTCATCTTTTTTCTCTTCTTCAACTTCATCATCTCCTTATGCATCATTATATTCTTCTCTTTTTTTCTTCTCTTTTTTAACTTCTTTTTTTTTTCATTTTCTTTTTATTTATCTTGTTTTTCTTTTTCTCTCTTTTCTACTTGTTCCTCATTTTCTTAATCTTCTTCTTATTCTTTTTTTTCTTCTCATTATATTTCTTATTTTTCTTTATTTTCTAATTCTTTACCTCCTTTAAGTCTTCTTCATTATCCTTTTTTTCATAATTTTTTTTTCTTATTCATATTATTCTTCCCAATCTTTTTTTTTCTTTATGTTTTTTTAAATCTTAATCTTTGATACGGTCACAAAGATTAATATTATAAATTATGCTATAATGGATATTCCAATTGAGCTATATACAAATTTTTTATTAGATATGAATCTTCCAATTAACTCAGTTATGTATAAAAAAATCATAAAACAAATAATTATTAAATTATCATCAAACTAGATACAACTTATTCAATCAATATAATTAATAATCTCATAAATTATCCACAACAAATTTACCTTGATATAGTTTTTTGCATGCTTATTTATACAAAAATGTCAAACATTTATATCTCATTTAATGATCATGGATACTTTTAGCTGATCATTTTATTAGATTATAATTGGATATTAGCTTACACAAATAAAAAATCCATTATAGATTATTATTTTTTTTTAGAAATAATATTATTTCTTATAAAAATAAAAAATAGATTATAATCTTAAAATTTAATATAGAAACAAAGTTCAAAATGATAACGATAATTACTTATGAGATATTTCAGATTAGATATCTTGAATAAAATTTGTACCCATTTAATTCTCTTACTACTCTCTATAATAATAATCTTATAATAAGATAAATTCTAATCTAGTATTCAACAAAAAAATAAAACACAAAGATATTATTATTTTTTGGAAGATCTATGATAAAATATTATAATCTATATGTTTATTACATATAAATTAGTTTAAGTCGACAGAGTGTATCTTTGTTCTATTTTATAAAAAAAAAATAGTTAAGATTATTCCATTATTTGTGTACATTAATAATAACATTATTATTTGAGATCATGAGCCTAAAATTAAACTAATCAATGAGATCTTTTAACCATAATTCATAATGAACGTTTTAAAATTTTGACACTTTCTATGTATACATGTTATATATTATAGAAATAATAACTAAAAAGCCACAATAAACATCCATAAAAACTCAATCACTAAATGTATAAAGACTCTTATATAATAAACAAAGTGGAATGAGACAACTCACAATTTGAGTAATATCATATACAATAAAATTAAAAAAACACAAATTAAATAATAATAAAAATATAAGCTACAATATTATCCTCAAATTGGTATTTAAACATCCATAACATAAAATTTGAAGAAAAAAATTGGTTATTACCTCTTTAAAATCTTCATAATAATGTATAATGGTTGTTTTGTCATCTAAACATTAATTGTAACAATAGTTACATCATGAATTTTTCCCTTTAAAAGAAATAGTTCACTTTTATTAATTTCAATTATTCATAAAATACTATATTTTAAATTATATATCTTATTATCTAACTATCATAATAAAAAATTATAATAAAAAAATTAAATAATTAATCTTCTCAAGCATATGTCAAACTTAAAATATCTCACAGATAATTATCATTATTATCTAAAACTTAATATCTACATAGAATCTTGAAATAATGATTCCTATATTTAATTAATCATGAATAAATCATGATAAGAATGAAATAAGAATTCCTATATAAATCATCTTAGCCACTAGAAAAAAAATATCCTAATAATTCACTATTCACATCAAACATCTAAGTGAATTTCTCATTATAAGTCACACCTTAAAATAAAATAATTTCTCAAGTAGACTTGTTTCCACATTTAACGCTCAATTGCAATCAATAATAAATATTTTCAATAATTATGATATTAGTTCTCAAATCTTATTAGAATGAAAAATAATATAATAAAACATACGTAATCAAATATTAAGTATAACTTTTATATTCCTATTGAATATTGATTAAAAGGTCAATATCAAAAGAACTAATTATAGGATCATCATATCAAATAAAGACTTACTCATATCAGTCTAACATATAAGACAAAAAACTCTGATATGATTTTTTAATTAATATATTTCACATACTATGATATAAACATCCTTAAGAGTTTAATAAAATATTTTTAATTTGACTAATAATAAGTAACTAAGTAAAAAAAAAATTCAAGCAAAAAAGTCTAACATACTAAAATATCTAACAAGAAATTCTCTCGTAGAAAAGGCATAATTCATCTCGCTCAAACTAAGAGAAATCTCCCTCAAATTTTTTAATCAAAAACAAATATTAATAAATAAAAAAAATTAAAATTAAGTTATCCAAAAAAATAAATCATAAAAAATAGAATAATCAGAAAAACATAAAACACAAAAAAATCAAATGATCAAATTGAATATTGTTATATTCAATAACTTTTAAAAGATTGGTATTAGTTAATATAATATTCAAAGATCAAAAAAAAATATCAATAATATTAATATTTACTTATATATTATAGAAGTTTGAAATAAATATATTAGTAACAAAACTAGTATTACTCAAAGAACAAAAAATATTTGTTATTATTTTAAAGAAAACATTTTTATATTTCTGTCTAATAAATATCATAATTAATATATATCAAGATCCCTGAATAACTCTAATAGTCAGTATATTTGTTTCAATATTTTATAATGCCTTTGATCTCCTCTCTATAAATAGTTGATAATACTTATCTCTAATATGTCTATTTTCCCAAGAATATATATACTAAAGGAATAATTTCCTACATTTACATATTAATGTCATATCACAACTCCACCAATTGACAACAACAATAAATTAATGTCACTCATTCAAAAAATCTCCCCCCTTCTCTTTTTTTAAGCACCCACTCTAGCACATGTGAATAATTCATATACTATGTACATCTACTGTGCAGGGTGCCCAATAGACAAATTAGGACAAAATGGTATACCTAGGGTTTTAGCATGCCTTCCTATCATAATCTTTAAATATTCACCAATAACTGAAGCATGCATGCATGTCTATCCTTACATATCACACATATGTTTTGGGATATATATTTATATGTGTGTGATTGAAAAATGAAGAAAATTGAAGGACTTTCAGTGCACATTCCTCTTCTATTCAAGCATTGCACATAATCCCTATACAAGCAATCTACAATTAGAATGTACATTCTCTCTCTTGAAATCCTAGGATTTTAGCTATTATATTAAGTAAAAATAATTAATCCAAAAGTCACAATAAACATTCAATAAAAATCAATCAATAAATACGTATAGTAGGGACTCTTATATAATTAGAAAGTTCAATTTAGGTAACCACAAGTTTGGTACTCCTATTCATGATGAAATAAATAAAATAAATTAATAACTAAAATTATAAACTACAGCATATACCATTATTAAAAATTTATTCAATTCTAATAAAAATATGTCATAGATATCTTTACAGAGTTTTTTTTATTTTTTTTTTAATTTTTTATTTTTTTATTTTTTTATTTTTTTATTTTTTTATTTTTTTATTTTTTTAATTTTTTATTTTTTTTCTGATATCTTTACTGAGTTAAAACTTTTCAATTGTCTACTAAAAGATTTTTATTGAATTGAGTCATCATGTAATTAACATGAATATTTTTGTTTGTTAACAAAATATAAAAAAACATAAAAAAATTTAATTATATAATAATTATCATATCATATGCATCATATGTTATCAACATATTAAATTATTTTCTAGATTCTTATATACAATTTTTAATGGATATAATTATCCATATATTTTAAAATGTAACAAATTTTCTAAACCTTAATATTTCTTTTGTGAATTACGATCATTTATAACAAACTAGATTTTCTATTTATAATTGTATATTATCTTGTATCAATAGTGAGTAAACTATGAATTTTAACATTTTTTAGGAATAATCTTCTCTTTTAAAAAAGAAACAATAATTTCTAAATTAAATACAAAGATAATATTAATCAATGAAAATAGAGTATGAGATTTTTTGATATTTTTATGAGAAAATTAATTTGGTATTCTAAGAGTAGACAATATGTATACAAATAATTTATTATTTCATCAAAAATAAGATGTATGGTATATTGATTACCAAGTAGTCAACAAACATATGCACATTTCAAACTACAATTCAGTTAATAAATAAATGCACCAATTTAACACAAATCATTAGATATATAATATTCAATGTATTTATTATATTCATCTATTTTTATTCAATTTGTATTTAGTAGAAATAAAGTGCTCATAACAAAAGAATGTTCTATCCATATGTTATGTATACATATTCATATTTTTTGGAATTAATGGACTATGTTATTTTGATTTTCATCTAGACAAGCACCATTATACTGAGTACACTATGTTTAACTCATTAATATATATATATATAAAATTATTTTATCAGATTATGAAAGAATTGGTTTTCCTTGCTCCTATTGATTCACCCGTAGGTAATATATATACAATATTACAAATGATTATAATATGACAATTATACCATTGACCAAATCAGAATAGATAATGGCTATAATATGACAATTATACCATTGACCAAATCAGAATATACCTATTCTAAAATAGAAGATTAGATATTCTAGTAATATCTTAATACCCCCCCTCAAGTTGGAGCATGGAGATCACAAATGCCCAACTTGCCAAGAAGATGCAGAAACTTGTGCTTGCCAAGAGCCTCGGTGAAGATGTCGGCAAGCTGATCATCAGTAGACATATGAGACGTAGAAATGAGACCGTCATGAATGACATCTCGCACATAATGGCAATCAACTTCAATATAGTTGGTACACTCATGGAAGACAGGATTTTGAGCAATGTAGATTACCGACTGACTATCATAGTATAAGCGCATGGCTGGCGAATGGGTGACACCCAAACTCACAAGCAAAGCTTTGAGCCATTTCAACTCTGAAGTGACGTCAGCCATGGAACGATACTCGGCTTCAGCAGATGACCTGGACACCGTATGTTGTTTCTTGGTCTTCCAAGAAATCGGAGAAGATCCAAGAAACACTATCCAACCAGTAAGAGACCGTCTAGTCAAAGGACAAATAGCCCAATCTGAATCGCACCAACCTGTGAAAGATAGCTCACAATCAGGGCGAAGAAGAATGCCTTGACCCGGACACCCTTTTAAGTAGCGAACCATACGAAGCGCCGCATCCCAATGATCCTGACGAGGGTGTTGCATAAATTGAGCCAAGATATGAACTGAATAAACCAAGTCAGGACAGGTGGAGGTTAAGTAAATGAGACGGCCCACAAGTCGTCTATACCTGTCAGGATAGGTGAGCAAAGGGCCTTTGGCGAGACCCAACATGTGATTCTGTTCCATGGGAAAGCCAACGGGACGAGACCCCAATAAGCCAGTTTCAGCAATAATATCAAGAGTGTATTTTCGTTGACATAAGAAAATGCCCTCTGAATTACGAGCAACCTCAATACCAAGAAAATACTTCAAGGCACCCAAATCTTTCATATGGAAACAAGCGTGCAAATAGGCCTTGAAGCGGTCAACAGCGGAAGCATCATTACCAAAAATAATGAGATCATCAACATACACAAGAACATTAAGTTGTACCGATCCCTGATGTAGAGTAAACAGAGAATAATCTGAATAAGACTGAAGGAAACCATAAGTCTTCAAAGAAGCAGCTAACTTAGCATACCAGCACCGCGGAGCCTGTCGTAGACCATACAAAGACTTCTTGAGACGACACACTAAACCAGGAGTGCGAACGGTGAAGCCAGAAGGAAGTTTCATGTAAACTTCTTCATCAAGATCACCATGAAGAAACGCATTATGAACATCCATCTGATGCAAAACCCAATTTTTGACCTGCTGCAACAGCTAAGAAGGCACGAACAGTGATCATTTTCGCAACTAGAGCAAAAGTTTCATTGTAATCAACCCCCTCAACTTGATGATTGCCCAAAATAACCAAACGAGCCTTAAGACGCTCGACTTCCCCATCCGCATGATATTTGATTTTGTATACCCATTTAGAACCAAGAGCCTTTTTATGAGGAGGTAAAACGACCATGTCCCAGGTGCCATTAGCTTCTAAAGCAGCAATTTCTTTCTGCATAGCCTCGCGCCAACCTTCATCTTGCATAGCTTCATTAAAAGAATGAGGTTCAATGCCTGTAGTGATCGCTGCAAGAAAAACACGATGGCGTGGAGAAAACTTATTATAATTCACATAATGTGTTATAGAATAAGGAGTACCTGAGGAGCTAGTAGGAGACGATGAACACTCAGATGGACTCGAAGATTGTACAGTGTGGGTAACAAAGTCATGAAGTAGAACGGAGGGCAACTTATCCCGCAACTCGTGCCCTAAGGCATCGGTGGAGGCAGAAGGAGACAGAAGTGCAGGGGGCACAGGAGGTGATGTGGGATTCAGCACAATGTCAGTCCCAATAGCAGGGGCTGCATGATCATCAACCAAAGTAGACTCCGAGTCTTCCAAAAAATCAACATCAATTCTCGCATTAGAATCAGGTGGCGGCGAGGAATAATTTGGTACTTGAGAAGTAAAAACAGTCTTGTAAGGAAATTCATTTTCATGAAACTTTACATCTCTGGAAACAAAGATGTCACCTGTCTGAAGGTCATATAATTTCCACCCTTTTTTTCCATGCGGATAACCAATAAAGACACACTTCCTACTCCAAGGAGCAAATTTATCATCTTTGGCCTTTTGATTGTGGGCAAAAGCTAAACAACCAAAAACTTTAAGTTCATCAAACTCAGGTGCCTGGCCAAAGAGAATTTCAAAGGGAGATGTATTGTGGAGCAAACCAGAAGGAGTTCGGTTAATGAGATACACTGCACCAAGCACACATTCGCCCCAAAAAGTAATAGGAAGATTGCCTTGAAACATCAAAGCACGTCCCATATTAAGAATATGTTGATGTTTGCGTTCCACACGACCATTTTGTTGAGGAGTCCCAGCACAAGAGGTTTGAAAAAAAATGCCATGTGTATCAAAATAATCCAACATACATTTAAACTCCATACCATTATCACTTCGTACTATTTTGACATGTGTTTCAAACTGGCGGGCAACCATAGCAAAAAATGAACAAAAACTAGATAAACTTGTGTTTTTGAACGCAATAGATAAACCCATACAGCTCTTGAAAAATCATCCACCAAAGTCAAAAAATAATGTGCTCCATACGAAGAGGGCATCTTAGTTGGTCCCCATAAATCGCAATGAATAAGTTCAAGGATTCAACTAGCTTTACTATCACTAACAGGGAAACTATCACGTTTTTGCTTTGCTTGAGGACAAACGTCGCATGCTTTATTCAATTTCTTTCTAGAAGTACTGGAAGAAATAGCCGGTACCAGCTTGACGACTCTATCAAACGGATGCCCCAGACGACGATGCCACAACTCGAAATCTATAATCTCTGGAACCGTTACCGCACACACTGTAGGAACCCACCAAAAATAATAGAGTCCATCCTTACGTTCACCGGCTCCAATCAGACTCCTCGAGCGTAGGTCCTGTATAGCACATAAGGAATCAGTGAATTGTAAAAGACATTTAGAATCATCAATTAATTGTGACACCGAGATTAAGTTGCAATGGAACTGTGGTATAAATAAAACATGTTCAAGTATCAACCCATCAGTCAACAAAACGCAGCCAGTCTTAGTAGCAATGGCATGCGCACCATTAGGTAACCCAACTGAACATCGCGAAATATGATGAGTATTCGTCAAACATAATTCAGTGCCAGTAACATGGTAAGAAGCACCGGTATCAATAATCCAAGGGAAAGGGGAGAACTCACCCATCATCTAATCATGCTGGCGATTATTTATCATATTCAATAAAATTTGAACCTGCACCGGTTTTAAGTCAGACAAAGAAATGCTAGAGGACCCATGAGAGGAGGCCACTGAATCGGTCCCCCCACCAGCCACAGCATTGGCAGCCACGACTAGAGGTGTCAAACGGGCCGGCCCAGCACGGCACGGCCCGTTTTTCACGTGCCCAGCCGTGCTACCGTGCCCTGCCGGGCACGGCACGGTTTTTTAAATTCGGGCACGGCACGGCCCGTGGGCACGGCAAGGCCGTGCCGTGCCGGCCCGCTCGGGCACGGGCGCACGGCAAGGCAGGGCAGGCGGGGCGGGGCGGGTCGGGTCTGTTTGGACCCGACCCGCGGTCTTTTTACCGGGGGCGGGGCCCGGTTGGGTCACGAGTCACGACTCAGTGAGTCGTGACCGTGAGTCGCAACTCACGACTCACGACGCAGGCACGCGGGCTGGCGTGCCGGGCACGGGCCCGGGCACATTTTTTTATCATGCCGGGCCAGCCCAGGCACGGCCGAACCGTGCCGTGCCTCGTGCTGGACCGGGACGGCCCGGCCCATTTGACACCTCTAGCCACGACCGTGGCAGCCATGACTTTGGGCCGACCACGAGGAGCAGTCGCAGGAGATGGTTGTGCATTGGGTCGTGCTCTGCCTTGGACTCCACAGTTCCGATCTTCCCACCAATCCGGATATCCATGTTTTTTGAAACAAGTATTGTCATCATGACCCGATCGCTTACAAATAGAACAATATAATTTTGATTTATCGGGACGGGTAACACGAGCCTTAGATCGTGCAGTTTGTAGAGCAAATGCATGAATTTCCTCCTTGTCCGCTCTATCTCGAGCAATACCCCGAGACTTTTCTTCCTGAAGACATGCTTGATACACACGATAGAGATCAGGTAAAGGAGAAGTGGACAACAAATTAGAACGTAGCGTTGCATACAACTCATCGTTAATGCCAATGAGAAATTGATGGAGTTTCTCCTCCTCCCAATCCGTAGCAAATCGACCAGAAATATCACAAGTACAATTATCACAGGCACATGCATGGAGAGGCTTGAGACGATCCAATTCATCATACAATCCCATCAAACGGGTATAATAATCATCAATAAACATATTCAAAGTTTGCTTACAGTTGGTAATATCAGCCCTCAATTGTTAAAGGTGATGACCATTGGCCACGCAAAACCGCTTCTCAAGATAATCCCAAAGTCGTTTGGCTTCATCATGAAAAGGAATGGAGGCCGCCAATTTTGGATCAAGAGTCCGTGTGATCCATGAGACAAGCATAGAATTGACAGTGTCCCAATCGAGTTGTTTCTTCTTCTCCGTTGGTTTGGTGATTGTCCCATCAACAAACATAAACTTTCAGCGAGCTTTCAAAGACAACTTAATTGCACGTGCCTATGAAATATAATTGTCATTAGAAAGGATTACGTGAGTGATCATATTCCCGGATTGATCTCCAGATCCAAGATAATAAGGATAATGGGGATCTATTTTCCCATCATCGGCCATAATGAGAAGAATCAGAGAGAGAGGCTGATGATGATGACTGAAGAGATCGTAGAAAGAAAATAAATGGGTAAAAGCTTGCTAGGCTGCAAGTCCCTCCGATACCATGAAAGAAATGGTTTTCCTTGCTCCTATTGATTCACCCGTAGGTAATATATATACAATATTACAAATGGCTATAATATGGCAATTATACCATTGACCAAATCAGAATAGGTAGTGGCTATAATATGACAATTATACCATTGACCAAATCAGAATATACCTATTCTAAAATAGAAGATTAGATATTCTAGTAATATCTTAATAGATTATGAGAAAGAATAGGTGTTCCGATGTCCAAGGGAACATGAATGGCGAACACCAGAAATTAATAAGGATACGGCTCTCTTATTCACAACCACAACCAGCATACTAGTACTATTTTGTTCGGCTGATAGAGGAATTAATTGAGACCAACCTATGAAATTTAAAAAATAGGTTGCCACGATTAACCATTAACAATTGATAAAACTAATATATTAGGCAATATGCTATAAACGAACAATTTCCAGTGAATCAGGAAATGAAACCTATCAATCAAGCATCTTTACTATATGTTTTTTTTTTTTTTGACAGGATACAGAGGTCATGTATTTGAAGGTTTATGAGAATCAAAAACAAGTTCAACGAGTGAGAGAAATAAAAAATAAAACCTGCGGGAGTGGCGTTCCTGCCAAACAAGAAGCTCATTGCTATCTTGACGTGATGATCGAGTCCGTTCCCTAGCTTTTTGGAAGATGAGCTTTTGATCATTCAAATCCGAATTCCCTTTCACACAAAATATGGATTTCGCTAGATAAATATGTTTCTGAATAATAACAATTAATTATGAAAATATGAATAATATAAAATTAAGTTTTTGTACCTTATAAATAAAATATTTAGATTTTTGGATAATATTTTTAACAATTATCCCTGATATGCAAAAACAAATTATTTCAATATGATATATTTATGTTTTAGTATACTAAACAAAATGTATTTGAAAAAAAATATATTTAATTTTTTAAGATTAAAAAAACATAAAACTCAAAAAAAAAAAAATCTGAGTTTTCGAATTTGCAAATTGCTATTTTTTATTCAAAAACCACTTTTCCTTGAAAAATAAATTTAAAACTTCAATTATCATTTTTACTAAAATTCTAAATAAAAAGGAATTAGAACACATAACCTTAAAGAAAAACAAAATGCACACTATCATCTCGTCATAAGCATCAAATCAAAAATTAAGTCTTTATATATATATGTATGTGTGTGTGAGTGTGTGTGTTGTGGGTGTATACTTTTTAATTTTGTATATATATATTTATAAACATATATTTTTTATTTTTATGTTTTGAGGAAAAATTATGTTGATGAATTTCAATACACTAAAACTTTAGAATTTTCTAATTTTGTATACTATTAAATTTTTGAAAAATTAAATTTTTTTTTTCAAATATATTATATTTGATGCACAAAGATACAAATCTTACTTTAATTTTTATTGCACTCAAATATATTTTTCATGCCCTATTCTTGACATTGAAATGTTAGTATATTATATATATATATATATTATAAATTATACATAATAAATATTTTATATATAGATATGTTCTCTATGTTATATATATATGTTTGAGCGTGTGTGTGTGTGTTGCGGGTGTATACTTTTTAATTTTGTATATATTTATTTATCAACATATATTTTTTATTTTTATGTCTGAGGCAATATCATGTTGATGAATTTCAATACACAAAAACTTTAAATTTTTCTAATTTTGTATACTTTTTAAATTTTTGAAACATTAATTTTTTTATTCAAATATATTATATTTGATGCACAAATATACAAATATTACTTTCAATTTTATTGCACTCAAATAAATATTCCACGCCCTATTCTTGACATTGAAATGTTAGTATATTACACACACACACACACACACACATATTTTTATTTATTTATTTATTTATATTTATATTTGTATTTATTTATTTATATATTATTGTGTATATATAGCATATTATAGATAGGAGTGTGTGTGTGTGTGTGTGTGTGTGTGTGTGATATGTTAAGTCTTTAATAAGATGTTTAATTTAATAATAAACCAAAATGCTTGATTTAATGCTTTGATTTTTGTTGGTTTAAATATTCCTATGGTTCGGCAACACTACACCACTTTAGGGTCGCCATCTTCAATTATTTGGGTTGGTGAAGGAATTACGAGTGACAACCAAAGCCATTTGTACACCAAAAGTCAATTAATTTATTGCTTAAATTTATTTAAAACATAAAAAACACTTAAACTAGTATTATTGTCAAGAGTAAACAACAAATATCTTTTTGTTTATGGATTCTATAACAATGATATTAAAGGGAGCTATTTCGTTGTAAATATGCATGAATGTGTTAAGATTTTAACAATATTTTAAAGCCCAACTAAAACATATGGTTTCTAACCTATTGAATTACTTGAACACATAAGCTATTTATTTGTGGATCGTAGTGATATGTTTAGATAGGTTTTATTCATTGAGCATAATTTTGCATTTAAATTTTTTTTGGGATATATATATATATATTGGCAGATCTTAAGAAAACCATCACCAACGACTGTACCCATTGTGGTTGTTATGGAAATTGACAATGTCGAAGATGAATATTGCTTGTGACACCGTTTATGATTGTTGTCATGGTGATCAGAATGCTAGAGAAATGATGGTCGTCGACAATGTCATTTATTGTGGTTGTCATGTTGATCGACAATGCTGGAGAAGGTGACTATAATCAGTGATACCATTATGTTGCGGTTGTTGTGATGATTGGCAATGCCAGAGAAGATGATTGCTGTTGATGACACCATTTGTGTTGGTTGTTGTGGTGATTAGCAATGTTAGAGAAGAGAAAATGACTATCATAGGTGATGTCACCTGTGGAGGTTATCATGATGCATGGGTAGTATTATTAGTGATGATTATAACCGATAATGTTAACTATGATGGTAGATATAGCCGACAGTGGTAGAATTTGTGATACCCTTGAGCTAAAGAAAATATAGATGGCAAAATTCATGATGGTAGGAGCAGGTGATGGATGAGTACATGGTGGCAGATGCAAATAGTGGTAGTCATGGCATACAATGACTAAGTACAAGACTAGACCAACATCTGAAACTAAAACAAAATTTATATCTATTTTGCTATGAACAGTACCTCAAACCATTATGATGGTGAAACCAAGCAAATTATGTCTGGTTTTATGCATAAAACTAATTCTTGAAAAATTATAGGTAGTAAGTCCTAAAACCTAAACAATTGAGATGTTCAAAATTCATATATATATGATACCTAGTCATTATGTACCTGTGACATAAAAATATTTTTCATATGGAAATATGTGTAGCATAAAAATATGTGTATGACATGAAGATATATCTATTGAAGAATGGGCATATATAGTTATGAGCATGACAACTAAAGTATGATAGATTTGGGCAGAAAGAAATTAAACATATTTTTAAATAAAACCCTCAAATTTAAAAATATATAAGCGGGAGAGGGAATACATTAAATGAATCTAATGGTCTCTGTCACTAGTTTGAAAGTTAAGCAAATTAGTTAACATGTTAGTCTTAATACCTTCCCCCTATCAGAATAAATGGCTTGTACGTAAACTTAGCACAAACCACCATAAATTAATTCTATGGATTAGTTATACGAATAACTTATTCATCTAAATGATTAATTTAAGGATCAATTGATTTAAACTTAGGTGATAGTTTTTATTTTACTATAAATAATAATATCCTCTCTATCTTAACCACTAGTATTATTTATTGGACCAAAGATAAATCATTACTTTAATATAATTTGACATAGTCGCTGCCTATATGAAAAAATTAATATGATCTAGTATGTTTGAATAAATAATGAACAATAGACATCCTTTTATTGAGACATATTATTTATAGTTTGTCA
This sequence comes from Sapria himalayana, assembly GCA_029783825.1. Classification (NCBI taxonomy): domain Eukaryota; kingdom Viridiplantae; phylum Streptophyta; class Magnoliopsida; order Malpighiales; family Rafflesiaceae; genus Sapria; species Sapria himalayana. The sequence goes on from JAREIK010002715.1 coordinate 348,315, forward strand.
CTCTGATAGTGCTATAGAAATCCAATGACATTAGATTATCTCGTGGCAACAATTCTTGAAAAAATTAGACATATCATCAAACCATGCATGTGAATACTTGTGTATGCACTTTATTTCTAACTTCCTAACTGATGTAGATAGTTGAGAATGCTTAGAATTTCCCTCATACATAGGTTTGTCTGCAGCTCGAATCATGTCATAAAAATTTCTTGCTTCGGTATTGGGTTCCTCATTTGAGTTGAATTCAAGACCCGCAGCATCACACACCATTCTTTGGAATGTAGTGTGATTCATATTATCCAAAATCATCTGATCAGTTTTACTTACTAATACCCATTTTGAACTTGAACACCTCTTGTGGACTTGCTTCTCACCATGGTACATCCAAACATAGTAATCAGGCACAAAACTATTTCTAAACAAATGCACTTTCACAATCTCAACATTCAAAAACTTCTTATTCTGACATTTAACTAAAGTGCAAGGATACCTTATAGCTGTGCCACCATTCACACACTTAGGATGTCACAGATCAAACTGAATAAATTCACCATTAACGATCATCTTCCATAACTAGTCAAAAAAAATTAGTAATGAAACACAATTGTCCTCAATTATTTTTATGTTTATTAACCAATTATTGTGGTTCCAATAAAATTATTTTTATTCGTCTGATATGCTACCTACTACACAACCACCTCCACCATTCCAACAGTTTTTTTCTCTTCAATAGATTTGGTCTTAATCCATTTACAAAAGTTATGTTAAAATAAATATCACGATTGCATGTTAATTATGTATGCATTTCGGTAGACTCCCGGTTTGGTTCTCCAAGTACACTAAATATGATATATAAATAATAATGGATTATCTGCTTGATTTAACAAATTGCATTACTATTTATATATCCTAATGGACACCCAGAGAACAAATGAGAGCAGAGGCACCAAAGTGACACAAAATAAATACAATTTAAATTAAATCATGATAATTTTATTAATGTCATTTCGTAAATTGTTCACTGGGACAATCCAAAGTATTCAAACTTAGTTGTAATACACTGAACGGATGTATTGTTTAGCTGACTATATGAATCAAAATGACAACTTTATTCATTTATAATAATAAATTTTCAAATCATTGCTAAGAGAATGTAGCAATTTCATCGTATAATTAAAAAAAATGTAGTATATAAATATTAAACAATTTATTCAATTTAATATTATCACATGTTATTATATCCATATCATTAATAAATGCATACTCTATAATGTAATCAACTCATATATTCCTATAAATTTCATTCAATTGATTAGCCTAGATTTTATTTCCAATTACAACTACTAATAGAAGTAAAAAAAATTACTTGTTCAAACCTGAAATTTTACAAGCTTAACAATATTTTATATTATGTTTCTAGTTAGAATTACTAGTAGCCTAGATTTTGCTAAGTTGAGATGAATGTAATATGAAAATAAATAAAAGTGCAAATTAAGGCAAAAAGATTCTTTTGTGGAAATTTTCTAACAAGCATCCTAGGTAGGTCAAAATGGTTTAAGCTTAATGGTAGACTGCGCCTGACCAGTTCACGTCCATTTACACAGAGACAAATATTTGTTTTGCAAGGCCCATTAGAAATCTCTAGCTTTGCATATTTTATCTGGACTTGGTATATTAGAATGTATACCAATTTACTCTAATGAGTTGCCTGACATGATGAATATACTCAAGCTAGCATGAGTTGGTTCCATGATATCTAGCTTGACATTAAGTATATGTAATGATAAATATGTGATTAGCTTGGGTTTGATCCATGCTAATCTAAGTTGATTCCATGCTAGTTTGGGTTGATTCCATGCTAGTATGGGTTCATTCCATGTAGCCTAGTGAGTTTTAACTTAGCCTAGTTGAGGTCCGAGCTAGTCTATGTTGGTTATCTAGACTAATATGGCCTACATAGACTAGTGTGTGTAGCTAAGTTATATTGCATGTCTTGCAGCACACGAGCCATAGCACATGCCACCTTTGCTTGTTGGTCAATTCTACATATTCGTTAGGAGATAGAAAGATAATGTCACTTGAGTTTTGATCTCAATACTGAAGATATATGTAAGATTTCCTAAATTATTCATCAAAAATATGATTTGTAGAAATAATTTCATTTTTTATGATTAAGAGGAAAATTAGGGTTTCTATTTTTTTAATTTTTTAATTTTCTTTGATTTTTCATCATTTTAACTAGACATTTTGGGCATTTTTTTAGTTAATTAATTTTGATTTTTAAAATTTTTTTGCACCTAGAGAATGCATTATGATAACTGATAAATATTACAATTTTAAGTGGTTATCTGGTTGAGTAATTCAAGAAAGAATGCTCGGGTTCAGTATATGTCCGATTAAGGAAGACTTACTACCAAAACCATAATGATGGAAGCGTCAAGGGGAGGAACATAAAGATGTGGATTAAAATTTTTCGAGCAATTATATTGATAAATAAATGCATAATCATATTAATACATTGAAAAAAAACCATAATTCAACCAAGCCCCTTTTCAATTAGGGTTAAAACAAATGTACAATGTCAAAAAATGAGAAACATAAAATGTTTCAAAACAAATTTTAAAATCAATTGTGAACTCGGAAATACAATCACTAGAATTCGATACAAATATAATTACAGAAACTTTCAATCCCAAAAGTAGTAGACAAACAGAAATTGAGTCTTTGAGAAGAAGGATATAGAATTGAAACAATGAAAAAAAAACAAGAAAAAAATAAAAGAAAACATAACTTGAGAGGGAAGAGATGAAGAATAATCACAGGTATGAAGAATTTAGACCGGCGTTCAGGGAGAGAGGAGAAGCGGCGAAAGATACAGATGCGAATGAACTAAAAAATGAAAGGTTGAATATATATATAAATTTTTTTAACCTAATACTTACCGACCAAATTTTTGGTATGTAAAAGGTCGGTAATGAATAGGTTAAAATTTTGTTGGGTCGCCTAATAACCGACCAATTTTTGGTATGTAAAAGGTCGGTAATGAATAGGTTAAAATTTTGTTGGGTCGCCTAATAACCGACCAATTTTCATTATTATTATTTTTGGACGTAAATTGGTCGGTAATATATCGGTAATTCTGTGGTGCTAATTATTGTCTAATTTATAGACTAATTTCTGACCAATATTATTTGGTCGATAAATATGGTCGGACTTTGGTCGGAAAAATATTATTTTGAGTAAACTCTTTTTTGGTCTCTAAATAGTCGTGACTTGGTCAGAAATTGCCGACGTAAAAAATAGGGCGGACTTTGGTCGGAAAATTATTATTTTGAGCAAACTCTTTTTTTGCTCTCTAAATGGTCGTGATTTAGTCAGAAATTACCTACCTAAAAAATAGGTCAGTAATTTGATTATTTTTAGTAGTGATTAGTTCGTGTATAGATACTTGTAGAGAGTATCATTTTTTAAAAAGACAGCATCTTTGAAGATCCAAATAAACCAAGATGCAAAATTTAATTAAAGTCTACGAAGAATCCCATTTAGCTAGGGATAATTCCCTAGCTAAATGAGAATTTTTCGTCGCTAAACAGGATATAGTGATGAATTACTGACAGATTGGTTCCCAATCTAAAGTGTTTCTTGCTAAAATTTAGCAACGAAAATTATCCATAGCTAAAAATTTAGTGACGGAAAATTATTTGCTAAAAAAAATAAAATTTCTAGCTAAATTAGCAAGGTAAATGAGAAGTTCCATCGCTAAATGAAAAGAACGAAAGTTGATGCCCTAGCTAAAGTGCTGGTCTATAAATTTTAGCGACAGATATAGTCGCTTGCTAAATAAATTTAGCGATGGAAAATCAATCGCTAATTTTAATATTTCCCTAGATAAATTAATAAAGGATTTTTCCCCTGCTATTTTAATTTCAAAAATAATTTCAGAATTTAATTTATTTTAAAATTTTTTAATTAAATAATATAATATTTTTATATCATTTTGAATAAAAGTTGAAACTATAGATAATTTATAATAAACAAAAAATAACAAAATTTAATTTTATCTTATTCATCAATATATCTACCGACAGTTAGAGGTGTCAAACGGGCCGGGCCGGGTCGGCCGGCCCGTTTTTTTTAGCACGAGCATGCCTTCGTGCCGGGCCTGGCACGGTTTAAAAAAGCCAGGCCCGGCACGGCATGCCGTGCCGTGACGAGCCCGCTCGGGCCTGGCCAGGCCGTGCGGGCCAAAAATTTTTTTTTTAAATTTTTTTTATTTAATTTATATAAATTATTAAAATATATATAAAATTTTAGATAATGTATAATATTATATATTTATAATATGAAAAATGTTAAAATTTATTAAAATAACAAAGTTTAAAATTTTTTTTAATGTAATATAAAATTAGTTTAAAATTTATGAGAATTATATAATAAAGTTATAAATTTTTAAATGAAAAATTAAAACAAAAAAATAAATAAATCAATACATTTTGTTAATAAAAATAAAAATTAAAAAAAAACATAAGCAACTCAAATGAAAAATGACTAATCAGCCATTTGAAACCGAATGTCCGAACCAAACAAATTACAGTTTCAACACAACGTACAAACAAAACATACAATCAATAAAAAAAATATCAAAATCAAAAAATAGTAGATCATCATCAATCAGCATATCATGAGCATCATCAGCCGTAACATTAAGATAAGTATCATATGAATCATCTTCATCAGCAATCAACTCCTCCGCCATCGTAGTGGATGCGGCTGTAGTCCCTGTCCTAGTCCCAACTCCAGCACGATCATGGATGCTAAACTTCGGATCATCCCAATCCTTCAAACAAGCCAATGCCTCAACAATATCTAGACGTAATCTCGATCTCCTATCCGAAATAACGTTCACGACAATAGAAAAAGCAGACTCTGATATTATTGACGTAGTCGGATATCACGTGTTCGTATCCAACACATGATTCTAACATCAGGTATGTATAATTCCAACGATGTCTCACATCCGATTGAAATTTCTTCTTCTTAAGATTCGCAGACAAACAAAGACTATTAAAATCTTGTTGTCTGCAAGGAGTGCGAATATATTTTAGTGCATTACGAATATTATCCAACGTGGGGGAACACACCTTCATACCCACTTGAACAATCAGGTTAATCACATGACACATGTATCTGACATGAAAGATCTCTCCTAATGGTGTGTCTCTAATATTCCTAACAAACATGTTGATCACTACTCCATTATTAGATGCATTATCGAAGGTGACACTAAAAATTTTATTTTGAATTTTATATTTCCTAAAGATTTTCATCATACACTCAAAAATGGCAAACCATCATGAGGATAAAGAATCTCAGAGAATCCTAAAATTTTTTTATTGATTGTCCAGTTTGAATCTACATAGTGGCTGGTGAGACGTGCATAAGAAGATTCATCGTGACTTGTCCAAATATCGGAAGTCACAGACACCACTCCACTATATGTCATAAATTCATTAATTATTTTTTATTTTTCTAACTTATATATCTTTAGTATGTCATTCCTAGATATGCACCTAGGAATCCTACGATAAGCAGGTTGAAAATATGTCTGCATGATGCACACTACCCTTGGATCTTCCGAAAATCTGATCGGAAGACCCATCAATGTGATAAGTTTGGTCATGTCGTCCCTATCCAACTCGCTGGAGTAAATGAAGGGAGTAAACTTTGAGACTGATTTTTAATTTTTTCTAATTTTGGTCTAAAGAGAGAAAGTTAAAAAAATCGTAAAATAAATTACCCGGTAAAAGCAGTGAGGTCGGTCACGTGCACGATGCACCACAGTCAAGCTCTAATGTTCAAAACTCAAGTTGAGATTCCCGAAAATCAAAGCCAAATGCCGAAATCCCGAGTCCCGAGAGAGAGAAGCAAGATTTTTGAGAGAGAAATTGAACGATTTGAGAGAATTTATGTTTATGAAAAATATAAATATTAAAGAGAGGGGGTAGAATTTATAGATTAAAGATAATAATTTTTTTGAATTTTTTTGAATTTTTTTTAATTTTTTAGGGGGCAGAATCATGATAGTCGTAGGATTCTGCCCCCTGGCCGTTTGAGGCGAGATCCAACGGCTGAAAATTTAATTTTTTATTATTTTTTTTCCGTTGGGGGGGGGGAGGGGATTAGGGTCGGTTCGGGCCTCGTGGGAGTGGGACCGTGGGTCGGGTCCAATCAGACCCGACTCGTGGTCTTTTTTGCCGGAGGGGCGTGGGGTGATCACGGGATCAAGCTCAGGGGACAGCCGGCAGGGGATGAACCCGTGCCGGTGTGCCGTGCCTTGGGACGAACCATGCCGGGTCAGGCACGGCACGGGCCAGGGCACGGGCACGGCAATTTTCCGTGCCGAGCCGGGCCGGCCGGCCTGGTTGACACCTCTACCGACAGTGCATAAAGTATAATATATTTATTCATTAACATTACTTTCTCTCTCTCTGCTCCTCCAATCATCATTTTTCTACTACGATAAAGCTGTCCGAGTCATGACACATAATGTCTAGTGAAAAATATTATCACTTATAAAAGATTTATATAAGGAACAATGCGATATCATATTTGTAAGAAATTTAAGCCACTCAATCAAATTAAAAAAAGTTATGTTTTGATACATATATAATTTTGTAGTATATATGTAAATATATACTAGTATTTCACTCGTACATATATTACTGTAGTATATATACATAAAAATAGTAGTATTATGTGTACATATAAACTGAGTACAAAAATACTCAGTATATATGTACATTAAATACTACAGTATTATATGTACATATATACTGACTTTATTCGTACGTATATAGTTACTCATTTGGTGCTGCTGCTCCCGCTGCCGCTCCTACTGCTCTGTCATTATCGCTGTCATTGCCAATACCACTACTGATGTCGCCACTACCATCGCTGTCTCTACTACCGCTGCTGTCACTGATGCCGCCACTACCACTGCCACTACTACTGCAGCCACTACAACTGGCCCCTGCCACTGCTGCTGTAGCTACTGCCACTGGGCATAGCCACCACTGTCCACTACTGGGTCTGCTGCCGCTTCCCCACTGCCGTTGCATGCCGCAGCTACCGTTGTCACCGATGCCACCGCTACTACTACCTCTGCTTCCAATGCTACCACTGCCACCGCTACTTCCGGTGTAGCCGTTGTTGCAGCCACTGCAGCTGCCTTCGATGGCACCACTCCCATCGCTACCACTTTTGCCGCTGCTGCTTCCTCCTCTGCAACCCCCACTACTGCCGCCGCCACCATTGCCGCTGCTGCCACCACTATAGCCGCTACCACTGCCATCGCTGCTATTGCTGCTGATAATAGGTTTTTACATATCTATAATAGGCTAAAACTCCACTCAAAAACAATTTCATAGATATATAAAAATAATTATCATAGACATGAACAAATACAAATTAAAGTTGATTGTTATACAGCTTAAACTAAAATTTAATTAAATAATTGAATATTTTTATATTAAATTTAATAAAAACAAAAATGATAAATGAAATTTTTAAATTCAACAAAAAAAATTTATTTAATAACTTATTTTAATACAATATTTTAAATAACTAAACAAAAAAAAACAAAAATTATCTTCCATCTTATTAATCAATGTATCTACCGATTGTGCATAAAGTATAATCTATCAATGCATTGACGTTGTTTTCTCTCCCTCTGCTCCTCTGATCACCAACTTTCTGCTACGAAAAAGCTGTCCGAGTCACGGTGCTTCATGTATGTTGAAAAATCCCTTCGCTTATACAATCTTCGTATGGAAATAATGTGGTACCACATCTGTAAGAAATTTAAACCACTAAATTAAATCAAAATAAATATAAAAAAAACTATGATTTGATAAATATATACTACTACAGTAAATATGTACATATATACTATTATTTCACTCGTACATATATTACTGTAGTATTTGTACATATAAATTATAGTATTATGTGTACATATATACCGAGTACATATATACTCAGTATATATGCACATAAAATACTACGGAAATATATGTACATATATACCGACTATTTACATACGTATATACCGCATATGTTGCTGCTCCTACTGCTCCCGCTATCGCTGCCACCCCTGCCGCTGTGGCTGCTGCCACTGCTGTCACCGCCGCCGCCACTGCCATAGTGATCGTTGCTGCCGCTACCACTGCCAATGCCACTACTGTGGCCACCGCTGCTGTTGCTGCTTTTGCTGCCGCCATAGCTGCTGTCACCACTGTCACTGCAGTCGCTGCCATCGCGGTCCCCACTACCCCCGCTGCCACTGCCAGAATATTTTTCATGTAATGGGAAAAATATTCAGAAAGCTATGAAGCCATTTTCTTTTTGTCATGCTGCAAATGGATGATTGACCCAATTTTGATTAAAGAAAGTTACATGCAATATAAAATGACATAATAATAACATTTTTTACCATAAGTCAAAAGAAAAAGGAAGGACTGACATGCACATTTTAGTTCATTGCCAATAAAGTTTATTACAATCGAGGAGCACCAACTTGATTAGAGAAGTGTCGTAGTTATGATTTAGTTTTCAAGTTGAAACCAGCAGATGATGCATTTTCACAATCAAACAATCGATCTTGTTTCACATCAACAAGGTGCACATCAATTGCTCTCAATAGTTTTTTCCTACAAGAAAAAAAAAGCTAACATTGAAGCTTAAGATTGAACTAATAAACATATACATACACTTCTCAAGTTATTTAATGTGTGGAAGAATAGAACCTCCAGCTGTCCTCTATGGCCTTAGGACAGTTTTAGATCTGAATAATCCTATTTGTGCAGAAGCCATTTTCATATTGAACCAGACATCTGCGTTGAGCCAGCTTTGTGCACAAACAAAGCAAACAACTAAAATGGACTCATCTTAGAGTTATATCTATTGTTTTTAGTCCTCAAACATTTGCTACAATTAGTAATAGTCAATTCTAAAACATTCTTTCTTCAAAATTTTGGTTATTCATGGTTGCAGTATGTATTTCAATTGCATCTTTAAACATACAACACCCACTCCAATCGTCTAGTATTTTTTTTTTGGAGATGGTGTTTGTGCATCTGAATAGGCATTGAAGAGGGACTATTAGGTTGAGAAAAAATTGTTTTTGTTCAGGAGTAAGCATCGAAGTCTTCTAGAATGCAACTGATTGCTTTGTAAAGGCTGATGGTTATAGAATTCACTCCCTCCAAGTTGAGTTGCTGCAGTATTGCCTGGTTGAGCTTCTCCGTGGTAGCAACTTGCTGGAGGTTTTGCTGCTACTGCTCTGGCAAGCCAACTTCCATTGTGTGAGTTTTTGTGCCTGCTATAAAACGAATGTAAATGTAGTGCATGTGCTGTTTACATTCAAATTTGTAGAGAATATAATACATTAGCAAAGGTGAAGCACGCAAGAAGCTTACATGAACTCACCCACTTGATTCTCGATTACCACTTCAGTACCGCAATGCAGTGCTCCGAAAATCATAATTATTTTTTTGATATAATTTTGATATAATTTTGATATAATTTTGATCAAGGAAACACTGTAAAAAAACTATTTGTTTGTAAAGAAGCATTTAATGATTTAGTGTAGAAGCTCCAGAGATAATCTCAATCAAATCTGTCGTGATTGAAGCTTGATGAGTCCCGTGGCCAAAAACCTAGTTGGTCGATATTGGTTCGGAAGAAATGAATCGAGAGAGCAAGTGAGGGAGAGAGAGAAAGACATGTATAAATGAGAGCGAGGTGGCCGAGTAATTCCCTAGCATTTTTGATAAAACTATCCATGGCTATCATCCTGGCTCCCTATTCACTATAGGTGTTCTCAAGCATTACGTTGATGGCTGAACAAGACATGGAATGAAAAAAAACATAATAATAATTGTTTTTTTGTGGGAGAGGAATATTATGGCACAATTGCTCTATTTGGGAGAGCGAGGTTGTTTACACAAGAGAACTAAAACTTGGTCAGATTTTGAAGCATTTCGCCCATTGTTTCTCTTTCTTCAATCTCATAAGAATCTAACTCGCCCATCTTCCCACTATATTAGCTGATTCACATTCTTTCCACAACCAGTCACATGCACAAATTTGACAACAAAATTTGGAAGGGTCACATACAAGCAATATAAGTAATGAGGGAATAAAAAAACAAACATGCATATTGCAACAGTAATGGTGAATGAAGTATAAGCAATCAAATTCAAGCAAAATGAGTTCCTCCAATCCACTTTTGAATTTTCACTAGCTAAATTATCCAAAAGCTAAAAATAAATAAATGGAGAGATCAACAACATACACAACATTAAATATTAAAAAATATTTCATTTACAAAAAGATAATTCAAGTATGTTATGATCAAAATTAACTAGGATAATTACACTTACACAAATTATAATCAAATAATCACATGTCAAATAATTGCTAATGTTACATTTTAAAAGGGTATCCTACAACCAGCAGCTTGGGCCTCCTGTAAGATAGAATAGCATGATCGGGCAGAGAGATGAAAAGCACTATCACATTGAATAAAGAAATCTTATCAAGCTTGTTATGTTATAATTATATCACACCACTTTCATTAAAACACATTTCTAATATAATCAAGCAAAAATACAGTCATACAATATACAATCATAAAATCACACAAGCCCACATTAATTCCATGTGCATTTTTTCTCTACTTTCTATGATCCTTAACCAAGCTTATATGCACGGATGGACATGTATAACTATGTTAATAAAGAGTGAATTCACAAATGCACAAGGGATTTGAAAATATAACCTTCCATCGCTTATGATCGATACTTATAATGAGTTTTAGAGAGTGGATTTGCAATTGCCAACTCATGAGAGTTAATGTCTTTCTTGCTGAGACAACACTAATTTGCAAATAAAGCAACAATCATGGAATAGAAATATACCACTAAGCAAATTTTGACTAAAATCTATGTCACATTTAAGAGATGATATCTTAAACTGCACATTGCCTTCGAGTGACTCTGAATTTCTGATCAATGTGCCCTGTAACCGTAAGAATTCAAAAACTCAAACCTAGCAAAATGAGGTGATGCCAACGGTTGAACGGATGCAATGGATGATACACAAACCGATTATCAACTTAAAAAACATTAAGATTCTTATTAACTTGACGATACACAAGTATTACATAGGCAATTGATTAGGTTTTTTTTAATGATAAAAATGTAGCAATTCAGAAAAAAGTAAATTCTTAAAAAAAAGGGTTCGTAGTTCATACTTGTTGGTGCACGTTACTTGGTCCCAAGAACAACATAGTTCGATCCGTTGGTCTTCTGAATTCATGAAATTTTGCGCAAAATATTGCCAAAAGCATTCATGTCCTCCTACATATTTAGTTTCGATTTGAATTTGGCAACAAGTTCCTGCATAGTAAGGAGTTCGTTTTGAAGCAAAACTCTAGGAAGGGATGTAATAAAAAACCAAAAAAATAGTTTCGCCTGTATCAATTGATCCACTCTAGCATTCAAATTATCCAGAGATGTTTCCTTGTGAAGAATTTGTAGTGTATAAAGCAGGTGAGAATTGATATCATTTGAAAGATGTTGAATGAGAAGATTAATAATTGAAGGGGGATATGATTTGATGATATTAAAACAATGTAGGATTAAAAATCTTATTTCTGATTTAAAAATCTTATGAATTAGCATGGAATATGCTTAGACATAAAGATTTTAAACACTTATTTTACACATTTATCAGAAAATCTTTATATATGATAGATTTTTTAAGGGTTTATATTAATTTATAAGTAACTACCAATTATAATTGATATATTTTAAAATCTAATTTTCAAATTCTTGTGGAATCCAAATAATGGATTACTATGTTCTTCCATTTGGTCTTCAACTTCATGACTTATTCAAATGTTAAATTAGATATACTTTTCTATCTAATAAGATATCATATCTTTATGCGATGACAAAAATTTGTCCAAACTCTAAAAATAATAAGTCTCGAATTCAAGATTTAGCATGCACGATCTCTTCAATCTTTTGAGGTAAGACTGTCGAGATAATATACTAGTACAATTTATTTTCTTATCTAGCCTTCATATTTTAAATGCTTCCAAATATTAAGATACAATAAGATAGATATAGAGATCACATTCATACCCAAGTACATAAGACTGTTTCTTTGACAAGATATATAAAAAGAGATAAATATCTCAACAAATATACCCAATTACTTTGTAAAGACTGTGTTTGAAGAGAATATGTAATACATATATTTTTCAAGTGATCAATCATCTTAATATATTATTTTATCATAAACAAATTTAACTTCAAAGTAATTATGAAAACCAATATTAGTATTTAAACAGTCTAATGATCAATACTTATGAGACAACCTCTTTGAGGATAATATGTTTACTCAAAAAATATATGAATTAACAAAAAAATAACTCAAAAAATAATAAAATATGTACAATGAGTATATAAAATCTCAAAAAATAATAAAATAATAAAAAATAACACAAAAAAAATGCAACATCCTCAAATTAATGAACAAATATTTATGATATCAATTTTTTAAAAAAATAAATTGAAATTTATTCAAATATTTCTTGAAGATATTTACTTGTTAATTTATTATATAAACATAAAATATACACATAATATCATTTTAGATCTTTTTTTTTTGAAAAAAAAATAATTTATTTTCTATATATTATAATTGCTAGTGAAATATCAAAATAAATATTATATATCATTATCATGAAAATTTCTTAATAATATTATTTATCATTATACACCTGAGATTAATCACCTGAGAAATTCTTAATAAAATTATTTATCAAAATAAATAACAAAATATAATATCCACTACAAATTGATGAACAAATACTCATGATATCAAATTTTAAAAAATTTGTTGATTTTATTCAATACCTTCATAAAAATATTCACTAGTTAATTTATTATATAAACATAAATTATACACATAATATAATCTTAAATCTTTTTTTTTTTGAAAAAAAAAATAATTCATTTTATATACTTTATTTGCTCTTGAAATATCAAAATTAATATTATATATCATTATCTAATTATTATAATAAAAAATAAAAAGAGAAACAAAATAATATTCAATATCTTCAAATAAATAATTAATTTAAAATATCTCACTTATGATCATTATCATCAGATTTAATTATGTATCTATATCAAATCTCAAAATAATTATTTATTTATTATTTTTCAAATATATAAAATCCCAACTTAAATATGAATGCTCGAATAATTGTAAAAGCATTGATCCCTATAAGAAATCTAGGGCCTAAAAATTTCATCTCATCCTTCAGTATATGATAAGCTGCATCTATCTGAATCTATAATAAAAAATCTAAATAATTATTAATTATGCTTATTATAATAATTATATCTAATATTATAATAATCAGATAATTAATCTTACATATGATTTTCTAATATGTGAGAGTTAGCTAAATAAATCATATCAAACATAAATTTAATATTTCAGTCAATCAAAATATTCATTACAATATAAGTCAAAGGATCAACTCAAAGTACATATATCATCTACATATCTTATCTATGACAATATAATCTCTCATTAAGATAATCTATATTTATCTGTGAATCTAAAAAATAAAAAAAATCAAATAAATATAAGATATCATTTAAATTACACTTATCTGATAGTAATGTATTCAATATGTCATACCAGTCTCCCTTTTTATTTATCATATTGATTTATTTTGTGATCTTCCGCACAACTTCATACTTCAAACTTTTATAATTAATATTTGAAACATGAAGATGTTTTTCAAACTTTTAAAATAATTATGCATTATAGAATACATGTGCTCGTATAAATCTGATGTGCCAGAAAAGTTTGAATCATTGTCACATTTATCATTACTCTATAAAGTGCAAAGATCATTTATTAAAAAATTAAAAAATGTATCCCTTGAGCACACAATATTTGCTAGAATATACACATAAAGCACAATGATGACATTTTTATGTGTGTGTATTTTAGGACAATATAAAACAAGCATTCAGACCTCATCCATGAGTTTCTCTTCTAGCCTCAGATTGGGAATTCTTGGTGATGCGCCCAAGTTATACCCCAACTGATCATCTATTATGTCATTGCTTGTCAAATTCTTTTTATGAGTTATATTTGCTACTGGTGATCACTTCAACTGTTGGATAAAATAACAAATTTAAAGAATACTATTGATAATTGCAAACTTGTAAAGAAAGTGAATTACTTAATGGCCTTTTATAATTAAGTAGAAGTTGATAAAACAACTAGCTATCACAGTCATAGGTCCCATAAAACAAATTGTGTTTAGGTGTTTCGGGTCAAAAAAACAAAGTTGCTGTAATTTTCCATTAACAGATACATTGTTCTAAACACGAAAGCTTAAATATTATAAAGCACTAGAATCCTTTTTGTTGAAATACATGCAAAACCCATGCGAAAATCATATAATAGCAAATGAGCCTTTTTAGAGGCTTTAGATTGAGGAGCAGACAGTCTCTCGCGGGATCTTCCCTTACTGAATAGACTTCCAAGGTATTCCTCATCTTCAGCATCAGCCTTGCTGTAACTATCACTTCTATCATCATTTTCATAATTTGATTCTAATACAGTGGATTTATGGGAGACCAGTGTCGATTGCACTAGCCTCCGGCTGGCTCTCCTTGGTTCGGGTTACTGGACCACTCCAAAAGTGGCCGCCATCATCACTAGTCCATCGTCTGTCCATTAATACGCTTTGACTGGTGTTGGCACTCCACCGATGGGGGCTCAGCATAAATTTAAGGAGCGAAAACATGCAAAACTATGTCAACCTAGCAACATAAGTGATATGTGTGAAAAACTGAAAATTGAACATAATAATTTATGATTTAATTTTTTGATTTTATTAATTACACATAATCATCTATTCATGTATATTAGACAAGTGGAGTAATTCAACTTCTTAAATACATGATATTAATTAGATTAACCACCCAGAAAGACAAATTCTTCAAATACTAGGTCCATATTTAACAAATAACTATATATATATATAGTTATTTAGCATCCCCTCAAACTCATGATGCACCAATTATAAGCATTGATAGTTTCTCAACTAGAAAACGAGAATGAAAATTTGAACACAACTTAATAAAGAAATCTACAAGTTATAAGGAAGAAAAAAAACAAAAAAAAATAATGTGATGGTATCATACTTGAGATGATAATGTGTAATGTGACAATAAATTTTAATGTGCATGATTCATTCATTAATGACTAATTTATGAATAATTTGAATAACACTCTTGTAATCACAATATATAATAATGGAGTGAGAAAGCAATACTCTCGCATATGCAAATAACTAACATAACCACACATAATTTCTATGGTAGCAAATATCGTAGCATAATACTCTGCTTTAATTGAAGATAAAGAAATAGATAAGTATTTCTTATAGAGAAAGCAAAAAATCAACTACATGAACAATATAAACAATATCAAGATGAGTAATAGTAAGATATATTAAGCTTCCAACAATATTATGACATAATATAGGATCAGACAAAGGCACATTCACTACAAGAAAAATCACATTTAGCTAGGGACAATTCCCTAACTAAATCGATATTTTCTTGTAGTGTGAGATTTTTCACATTTGAGATATGTATCATATAATAAATTTAATAGTATAAAACAACATAAAAAATAATCTCACACATTAAATCATATGCAAAATATATTAAAATATTAGAATATATAATAAAATATAAATGTTAATAGACTATGTAAGATTATAGACTTAAAAAGAAGAAATTTCAACTAGATATCAAGTATCATTGAAATCATACATATCTAATTATATAATTATGTGTTAAATATCATTATAAAATATATGATTATGTTAAGAAAAAAAAATAAAATAATAATCAATGACTCATACTAGACATGAGATTTTGCTTTCTAAACTTTATAATAATCTTCTATGATATGATGAATATGAATTCATTTACAAATGCTCATACATCATACTTGGGTATATATGTAATATGAATAATATGTTTAACAAATATAAAGAATATTCATTTTTGAAGACAATTAAAATAAAAAAAATATTTTAAATATTAATCTTTTATTTTATTTCTTTACTACTTAATTGCTTATATAAATCATAGGATTAAGATCAAAAGAATAATAATATTATCAAATTTATATCAATTTTCATAAATTGACTATAAGAACTTTAAAATAAAATTTAAGAATAATTATATAATTTATTTAAATATTCTAAAAATAAATATGATATTTTTAATGATTATCTAAGTATGGAGATCAATATCATATTTGAAGATTAATTTTTTTATTCAGTTAGCTAAAGACAATGATAAAAAAGTCATCTAAATAGGAATAAGTTATCAAGATATTTGAATATTAGTTACTATTTCATCTTATCTAATAATAACAAAAAAAATTAATAAATTGAATTGGTAAAAATTATACAAATACACCTTTTTCCCGTTATCTTTGATGATATTTGAACATGATATACTAACTCCTCAAATATCTAGTATAGCATCAAAGTTTTTATATTATAAATATAATTTTAGATAGAAAGACCGGGTTATAATCAAATATTATTGAATCTTTATCATGCTTAAATAATTAGGAGAAAGCATGAATGAGTTTTTAAGCTAAAATCTAAAAACACATACAAAGATAATGAAACCAAAACTTATAGATGTGATAATTCAAACCAAACCAAGTGATGTTAAAACACTAACTCTACCATATCATATATTTTATTTTATATTCTTTTTATTGTATTTTTCATAAGCATTTATATTTACATTTTAGACTCGTATATATTTTTAATATACTTTTTTACATTGATAATCATATATAGTGTGGTTTAAATTTTATAAATTATAAATTTTTTATAATATTATTTTTATTTTTTTTTTCTCAAATAAATATATATAGATATAGGAAGTAGCCAAGAGGGGAGAGAATAGATCCCAGTCAAAACAAGCCCAAGCTAGCATGAGTTAGCCACATGTTAAATTTTAGCCTGAGCCAAAACCAATCTAACGAGTCCCATTATGCCATTGGACAACGAGCCATGCCAGACACCTTTGTTTGTTGTCGGGCCAGCATGACATGTCCCATGCTAAAAAGCATGATGTGCTCGACACCACATTGTGGTCTAGTTGAGCCTCAAAAATAATAGATCATGTTGGCCTGGTATGATCTATTTGCCACCTCTATTTTAGCTTATTAGATTATTATTTTTTTGTTATGTTATGTTGATGAAAACTCACGACAAATAGATTACGTCTTTAGCATTTATCTATTATATAAGAGTATTGTTTATATGTATTTTTCATATTAAGTATCATTAATAAAGATAAAAAAATAGACACCTTTAGCATTCTTCTTCTCTTTGATTTCTACATATTCAATAGTAGATCTCTATAATATTAAAAAAAATAATTCTTTTTTATTTTATAAAAAAGTACCAATAAAAAACACTAAGATTATATAAATCAATAATAATGATAAAATACAAAATATTATTATAAGCAATTACTCTACAAAGTCTTCAAATCAACGAGTTGTGTAATTTAATCTATAATGATCTAATAATTAAAGTCATCTAAGATAAAATAATCAAGTCAAGTCATACATACTCAAAACTATAGGCAAACAAAGCCAACTAAACCCATGGCCCTAAAATGGGGACATGCATGGTAATTATTGATTAGGTTTGCCACCTAGAAAAAAAATAAATGGTTATGATAAGTGCGATACAATTTTATTAAAAATAATTTTGCCCTACTACAATGGAGCAAGATCGGGTCAGGCCAAGCAACTAAGACTTAAAATATATGTATATGAACCATCATAATGGCTTGGCATGATCTAGGTTGGCCCAAGTTTGATTATAATTGTTTTGGATATTAGGTTAGACAATAGTTAATATATTAAAGCAATTAGACTATATGAAAATATATATACAACATGAATAGTTTAATTAAGTTTTTTCATTCATATTATTTTATACACAATTTTAATTAAATTTTTTTATTCATATTAAAGCATAGTAAGATTAATTGATTTCTTGTAGCTGTTTGTATTAAAATATAATAATTCAAAAAGATATCAAATCAAAATTATTGTATCTCAACAACATTACTCTTTCTGTGGTATTAATTATTACAAATGATCAACTTAATATTAAGAGTGAACTTATCTTATGGTCATCTTTTTCTAAAATAATATAAATATTTGAAGTCAAGTCAATATATTTTTGAGAAATTTCTCGTATGATTGGCCAAATAATGATGTTAATACTTATCAGCTGATAAGTTTTCACTCTAAATCCTATATGATTACTCGGTAGTTATTAGTTGTTATTACCAATTCAAATTGACTTCGATTAGCCTTTAATCAACTAATCAATGAAAACTTAACTATTTATTATCATTGTTATTAGTCATTTATAATCAAGAAAAGTTAATTGTCACATGCAAACAATTTATGATCTCATGTAACAAGTGATTGAGCATTTACTTCTTCACTCCTTTATAAGACGACTTAAGTTGTAGCACCTTTCATATATCACTTTACTAGTTTTTAATTATTAGATTTAAGATTAATAGATGAAGATAATAATCCTTCATTGAAAAAAAATGCACGAGCATCATGAGAAAACATTAATAATCAATTTGACATTGTTCTATCATGATAAGAAAAAAAACAAACTAATAAAATTTGAGGTTCATATCCCGAGTTGTAATGAACATTCTTAAACAAACATGTTGTCAATCATATTACCTGGCCTACTTAAAAACTATTATAGACTATATTAACTAATTTCATAATGATTTTATAAAAAAGACTCATCTTTTTTCTATGATTAAAGAGACTTTCTCATAATCTAAATATTTTAATGAATATCTATCTACTTTCACTACTAACAAGAGGATAATTGAAGACTCATGACCCAACAATCATGTTAGAGATATTTAATTTTTATTTTGTTTTCTTTTTAAGTCTAGTTCCTTTTATATAACTATAGTCAACAACATTGTTGTCATCATAATAAAAGTATGATAGCATTGATGTTTGTTCCTTCATACCTTTTCACATTTTTTATATTTTAATTTTTTTTTAATCTTTTATTTGTGAATTATTTGGCTAAATAATGAAAATATAATTTAATTTTTAGAATGACTTGTAATCCATTATTAGGAAGCCCACTAGGCATATCTTTAAGCAAAATATTGAAAAATATTAAAAAAATCAGAAATATAGTGAAAAGAATATGTGTCTCAATTATAAGATAGTATCAAAAATGTGATATATTTTTTGAGATTTTTCTTTCCAAAAATTAAAAAAAAAACAATGAGTGGGCAATCGCCAAACAAAGATTAGAAAGTATTTACTTCTTAAGCCTGCCAAACATGATAAAGTATCTTTTTTTATTCGCAAAATTAACTAATAATGACTTAAAGATAATTATCACTACTATTTTGTTCATTTAAGGTGACTACATAAAGCAGAATTCATGAATTGATGGAGTTGCAAGAAAATTTTGCCAAAGATCATTAAGGAATTAAAGCCATGTAACTATCACTAAAAAAAATGAAAGCAAAGATTGCCAAATTTAATGTGAGAATATGATGAACCAGAAACATCTAGCTATACGGAACAAAACAAGAGAACGGCATATGTACGACAAGGCTCTGATTGCTACTCTAAATGGCGACCAAAGCGAACAATGAGATACTCAAATTTATAAGAAATACACCATTATACAGCATTCCAAGTGATCCGAACAATGCACATCCAATCTGCACCATTGCGTGCACTGACATCAATTACCTACCAAATCAACGCTATTGAAAAATAGAAAAAGACGAAAAAAAACCTGAATATATATGAGAAGGATGGCTGACTTTAAGAGAAAATCCATGATTTTATTAGCGATGGAAAATCCATCACTAAATCAATGATTTTATTAGCAAGGAATATTCTGTCGCTAAATCAAAGATTTTATTAGCAAGGGATATTCCATTGCTAAATTTATCGCTAAATCAAGGATTTTTATTAGTAAGAGATATTCTGTCGCTAAATCCATCGCTAAATCAAGGATTTTATTAGCAAGGGATATTTCATCGCTAAATCCCTCACTAAATCAAGGATTTTATAAGCAATAAATATCCCATCACTAAATCCATCGCTAAATCAAAAATTTTATTAGCAATGGATATTCCGTTACTAAATTCGTCGTTAAATCAAAAAATTTATTAGCAAGTGATATTCTGTCACTAAATCTATCGCTAAAATCCACGCTTTTTTTAAGCGGAAGTTACGAAAATTTATTGCTAATCCATCGCTAAGTCCGTTGCTAAAATCCCCACTTTTTTTGAGCATAATTTACGAAAATTTTTTGTTGCTAAATCCATCGCTATCTCCCCCACTTTTATTTAGCGGAATTTTCGAATAATTTTCCATCGCTAATCCGTTGCTATTTTTTTTTCATAAAAAAATCATCAATCCCTTACTATTCCCTAGCTAATCCCTTGTAATTTAGCTAGGGATTGATCACTAGCTAAAATTCCATAGCTAAATCAATATTTTTATGTAGTTTAAAGGCTTGATGAATCGATCTACAAGAGGTAAGTTCTATTTACCATTCATTCATGTTTTTATGAAATGCATGTGATCCTTGGTGAGTTAATGGATAAAAATTTTCAAATTCTGCTACCCGAATCCCTACAAGTTTTACTTATTCTTTTGATTTCTAAGTTAAGATGGGTCGGCTCAATCCCAAAGCTTCAACTCATAAGGGCACAAAAAAGTGCAAAGAATAAAAACAAAACCAAATCACAACTATCCAGTTTCATATAAGTTAACAAGACTTAGCAATTAGATTAAAAAAGATTTAACTAAAAATAAATTATTCTTTTACAAGGATAATTTCATCAACACTTATTGACTAACCAAACTAAATAATACCCAACAATACTGACAAAAATTTGTATCGACTTTGGTTGACCACTTAATTTCATCAGTTGGATGATATCCCAAAAGCATATTAATGAAAATATTTCATGAATAAATATTCACAATTACACAGGTCATACAAAGTAATAAAGTATATTTTCATCTAGATATCAATTCTACATAAATTATATTAGTTTTTTAATTATCCAATAGTAAGATAACTTATTTTTAATAATAAGAATATTCAGATTATTAGACAATCTTGGATCCAATAGTTTATTTATTTAATCTATGTAATGAAATTTAAGTCATTCAACTTATATTGTATTAGGAGTAAAAATTGAGGTATTAGTAATGACTCTTACCTTAATGGCATACAATGTGATTGTCATAATTGAGTCCAACTTAATGGTGGTTCTCTCATAGTTGTCCGCTTACTACATCATCTCTGAGACTATAATTCATCTATGATCAAGAGTTATTTACAATCTCATATATTTTAGGCAACTTCATTAATTTCTCTTGATAGTTACTTCATATACATTATTACACAATTTTATTTTCTCGCCTCATCTATCATAAAGACAAATGATTGGTATAATTTGTATGCATTTGCAATTTTAACTTCATAAATACCATATTCATACAATTAATATACACTTCCCTTAAGTTTCACTGATAATAATTATATGAGTAAAAGCAACTTACATGGTTTTGTAGCCACCTTACGAGTCATCACACACTCGTGCATATCCTGAGGATTGTGTGTTATTATAATTATAATGATGTAACTCTCATACTAAATGTGAACTTATTTGCAGAACATTCTATATAATATCTATTCTAATAAAGAACTAATTCTTTTAAAATGTGTACAATTAGTTGGTATATAAAAAAATTTATTTTTTCAGCTTCATATGTGGCATACTCATGTTGATTAATATACATAAATTTCAAGTTTCAATGTATAAATGTTTTTCATGTGTCTTAATTAAAACTGTTATCACTTCTTTCCTACTATATGTCTTATGATTCTCATAGTTTACTTGTCACCATACACAAAGAAAATATTGAACAAACCTACTAAAAGTTGAAACTCTAATTCAAGTTCTATAAAACAACAAAAAATCAAAAACTTATTTATAGATAAAAATTAATATCACATCACATATACTTAAATTATACAAACCCTATACCCAAACTATTATGGTAAATATTTTTAAATCTATAATAAAGATGGAGTGACACCCCTGAACTCTAGAGATTGCAATAAGTCTCACATCCTTTGTTTGCTTGTGAAATCCTTAGGAAGAGAAAAATTCACTACTAAGGTTTAGTAGTTATCATAGTTTTGCTTGTTGCATTGAGTGAGAGAAAAAAAATGAGAGGGAATTCAATTCCTATATCTTTTACTTTTATACCCAGACAATATTTTATTACTTTGAGTAGGAAGTCACAACTTTGACCTTTATCTCTTAAGTCTGAGGTTGTGACTTTAGAAAATGATTATAATTATGAACTATATTCTGATATTTTTTATAATATAAAGTCATAGTACCAACAATGATCACGATTTGAGCATAATACCTCTATAACATGAAGATGTTGCACTATGAAGTAGTCATGACTTCATGCAATTGCTTTCTTGCTTTCAATAAATTGTCGTGACATTAGGAAATGGCCACGACATGGTGAAAGGCTTCTCATATTGATATATGGCTATGACACTATGATAAAGCCATGACATTGGTACTGGTATTGCTTGATTATTATATGGCTAAGACATTGTGATATAATCATGAAACTAAGGTCTTGTATATCCTATGGCCATAGTCTTTAATGTTTGTGACACAAAATGCGCCCTTTATATGCCTTCAAGGGTTTGCAGCACTATGTGTGGCCACAGAAATGGCTTTCTTTTTTCTCATAGCTGCAAGAATGATGTAGCACTAGCAATCATGTCGAACATAAATGTCACAACTTTATTTTCTTTTGAGGATAAGAGTCATAGCCTTGAGAAAGTGTCATTTTTGAGTAATGTCCTCAATAATTTTTAATGTCTCAATAGTTGTGGCTCTGAATAGTTGACATGACTTTAAACTAAGTAGTTTTAGCTATATAACATTTATATAGCTCAAAAGTCATGACTTTGTAAAAAAGGGATAACTTTGATTTCAGACTATAAAGCCATATTAAAGATAAAGTTATGATAATTGGACATGATTGTAACCTTTAGTAATAGTGGGGTACTTAGTTGTTGAGACATAATTAATATCATAGCCCTTTAAATTTCATGAGGTAGGTGCAACTAAAACTCTTTTTAATATTGCAACTACTAAGAATATGTCATATAATGGAAGGATTACAATAATAAGTTGGTATGGTCACGTCGTAGATAGAATTTGTCAACTTGATGTGCATAATACCTTTTTAAATAGTGATTTGGATGATATTGTTTACATGGAGCAGCAGATTAGCTTTGTTGATCCAGTGCTCCTTTATATGTTTGCAAACATAAAAATACATTTATATGGTGTAAATTAATCACAAAGTTCTTAAATCATTTAACTTACCACTTATCTTCAAAAACATGGGATGTTGATAGCTCTCGATCTATCTCTTCGATGTTTATTTCATGGTTTGATGCAACTATTGCAATTCTTCTAGTTTATGTGGATGATATCATTGTAAGTTGTAACTAGTATTTTTTTTTCTTTGGTCCACTATCTTTTCATGAATCATAATGTTCAATTTGCACTCAAAGACTTGGGTCCTCCCACCTATTTCTTTCTGCTCTGAGGTTCAACACACATCTTGAAATCTTCATTTACATCATTCCAAATATGTTGAAGATCTTCTCCAATGAGTAGTTATGTTGGAATGCAAGCCTTGCTTCAGTCTCATAGCATCTAGTCATGCTCTTTCTCTTTATGATAGAGATCTTTTTAATAATTCTTCTTTATACCAAAGCATTGTTGGTGAGCTATAATATACACTCTCACTATGATTAATATTTATATGCTGAAACTCTATGAATAAAGTGTGTTAGTTTATTCATGCTCAAACTCTTGCTCATTGGTATGCTGTAAATCAAAATTTATGATATGTCAATACCTTAAAGGCACAAGTTCTTATGGTATCTCTCTACATGCTTTCATTAATTGTTCTCTTTTTTATTATGTTGATTTTGACGAGGCTAATTGCTTGGATAACATGTGAAACACTAGAGGATACAATAATTTTTTTCGTCCTAGTATTATACATTGGGCTTCTTCTAAATAAAAGATAGTATCTTGCTCTAATACTATATATGAATACAAGGGACTTGCTAATGTTGTTGTTGAGATCACATTTTAAGTGAGTTGTGCATTTGTCTTCATCCACCTCTTTATTGTGTGACAATACTAATGCTATATATTTGACTGCCAATATTGTGTTACATGCTTGAACAAATCATGTTGAAATAGATTCTCATTATATTAGTGAAAAAGTTATGCAGCCCGCACTCCATGTTATATACACTCCCAAAGACTAGCTCATTATTGTTATGGCCAATGTCTTCATATCATATCTATGGACTCATTGTCCTTGATTTATTGTGATTCATTAAATTTACGAATTCATCATATCTAAAAAAATTATGTTGATGACACATATTGTTTTAGCAGAAAAATATATTTTGGTGCTCAAATCAAAAAAAAATTATGATTTGGTCCCCAAATCATAAAATTGTATTAAAAGATATCCCAAAATACGAGGTACCCACGCCTTGGGTCTTTTAGTGATTATGAGTTTAGCCCATTTGCCTCCACTCAAGAAATAAATATGTAAATTTATATTCACATGTGGCATGGAGCTAATTTAAAAATAAAAACAAAACTTCAAAATCCTATTCACTCATCCTCTTTAGTCTCCCCCCAAAAATTCACTCCATGCTCACCCTTTTTTCTCTTCCTCCCCCACCCTACCCCTTCTTCGTACCAATGAATTCTTGATTTATCATATGGACTCATTGTGCTTGCTCTATTGTAATTCATTATATTTGAGGATTCATCATATATAAAAAAAAGTATGTTGATGTCACAAATTTTATAAGGGAAAAATTATATTTTAGTGCTCATATCAACAAAAAATATGATTTTGTCCCCGAATCATAAAAGTTTATTAAAAGATATCCTAAAATACGTGATACCCATGCATTGGGTCTTTTTGTTATTACGAGATTAGCCCTTTCGCCTCCACCCAATAAATAAAAATGTAATTTTATATTCACATGTAGCATAGGGCTAATTTAAAAATAAAAACAAAACTTCAAAACCTTATTCACTCATCCTCTTGGGTCTCCCCCCGAAAACCCACTCCATGCTTGCCCATTTTCCTCCTCATATCCAACCCTACTCATTCTTATTTGAATCAATAATTTTTGATTTATCACATCTTATCTATGGAATCATTGTGCTTGCTTTAATGTGATTCATTAAATTTATGGTTATCATATATAAAAAAAATAATGGGAATGACACAAATTTTATAAGGGGAAAATTATATGATGCAGCTCAAATAAAAAAAATTATTATTCGGTCCCCAAATCATAAAATACTATTAAAAGATATCATAAAATATGGGATACCCATGCCATAGGTCTTTTAGTGATTACGAGTTTATCTCATTTGCCTCCACTTCAAGAAATAAAGATATAAATTTATATTCACATGTGGCATATGGCTATATTAAAAATAAAAACAAAACTTCAAATCTATATTCACTCATCCTCTTTAGTCTACCCTTGAAAACCCACTCCATGCTAGCCCAATTCTTTCCTCCTACCCCATCATATTTCCTACTTCTTCGTACCAATGAATTCTTGATTAATCACATTATATCTATGGACTCATTGTGTTTGTTTATTTTTGATTCATTATATTTATATATTCATCATATCTAAAAAAATTGTGTTGATGACAAAATTTATAAGGGGAAAATTATATTTTGGTGCTCAAATAAAAAAATTATGATTTGGTCCCCAAATCATAAAATTTTATTAAAAGATATCATAAAATACAAAATACCCATGCCTTGGGTATTTTTTGTAATTATGAGATCAGCTCCTTCGCCTCCACCTAGGAAATAAAAATGTAATTTTATATTTACATATGGCATGGGGTCAATTTAAAAATAAAAACAAAACTTCAAAACTCTATTCACTCATCCTCTTATGTCTCTCCCTGAAAACTCATTCCATGCTTGCCCATTTTCCTCCTATCCCACTCCACTTCTTCTTCGTACCAATGAATTATTGATTTATCATATCATGTATATGGAATCATTGTGGTTGTGTTACTGTGATTATAGGTATCAAATGGGTCGGGCAGCTTGAGCCCAACCTGAAGCCCGGTATGGTATGCTACAATGATGTGTCCTGGGCTAGTGCTGGGCAGACCCTCAACATGAGTCGTGTCGTGCCAGGCACGACACGGATGCATGGCACATAAGCATGGCACGAGACTTTACACCGAGCGACGCTCGACAGGGGGACAACGCGGCGATACCCAATGGGCGATGGCTAGGCATGCCTGATGAGCAAAGGCGGCATGGCAGCGCGCCATCTAAATCCATATTTCTAAAAAAATAATCCAACCTGACCCGAACTGCTCCAATCGAATTGGCCCAAATCAGCCCGAACTTGGGTGGATTCTGGGCCACGCACCGTGGTGGGCCTGCCTTCCAAGAAACTGTGCCGTGCCTAGCACGATACACCAGCCCGAAGGCCCAAATAAATTGGTCGGGCTGTCAGACCTATTTGGCACATCTAACTGTGATTCATTATATTTATGGTTATCATATCTAAAAAAAGTTATGGTGATGACACAAATTTATAAGGAGAAAATTATATTTTTGTGCTCCAATCAAAAAGTATTTATTATTTGGTCCCCAAAATCATAAACTTTTATTAAAAGATATCCTAAAATATGGGATATTAATGCCTTGGGTCTTTTATTGATTATGAGTTTAGTCCATTTGCCTCCACTTAAGAAATACAAATGTAACTTTATATTCATATATGGCTTTGTTCATTAAAAAACTCCACCCCACCCTGCCACAATTAAAAGTTGACCATTATAGGGAAAAGGGTGGGGGTTAGGTGCTAGATTTCCTGTAACCCATAAACCAATTGGTTACTCCAAGTCCAAGTAGGCCATTAGATCATGCCAATGGGCGTGGCACATCGGCCACGCTCATCCCACCATGAAGCACTATAGCCATTCACCCATCATGACTCGAGCGTCGAGCCATGCCTTGGGCTGTCCCAATCTAAGTTCAGATACATGGTTTTGGATCATGTAGTGTTGGGCTAGACACTGGCTCAGTCGGACCATGCCCAGGCCACCTAGCCCACTTGGCACATATAGGCCAAATCTATTTCTAATTCAAACACTATATTCAATTAGCAACATAATTATATATGAAATTTTTCCATTTATAAAAGGCTTCCCTCTAAAATTTAGAAATAAAATTTATGTGAGCATTTCTAATTGGTGTGATGCAACATTTTCATTTCTAAACAATAGAATTGGATTCTTTGTTTCCATTTATAATCCGATACTAAAAAGTGAGAAAATTGAAACACTATTTCCATTTCTAAATTAGCTTCAAAATTGAAATTCTATTTTTCATTTATATTTTTAGCAACATAAATATATTCTATTTGTTTTCATTTTTGTATGTTATTTTACTTTTAAAAATGTATACAGAAACAAGATATCTAGCAATCAAGTTTTTATATGCATATATACTACATACAAAAACCATTACGAACACACATATGCCACTTAAGATATAATGAAATATATAACATCCAATAAAAAACATCAAACTTTAATCATTTCCATTGCACATAAATTACATACAATAACAAGAAGATTACAAGAAAAAGTCGATCACAATAAAGTTCCTTGAAAAAACATCATAAATAATATAAAAAACATCTACGACTCAATGTCGATATGAGTATTCTACTTCGGAGATCTAGATGGATTTTTTTAGAATTTTGAAAAATAGACGAAGCATCTATAAACTTGTACATAATTTTTTCCATCTTCAAAATATTTTGTTGTATTTCATCATCTCATTTTTATTTCTTCTTTTTTTCATCTTTTCAATCTATTTTTGTATCTTTTCATTCTTGTATTGCATCTCTTCATTTTTTCTTTGTAGATTATCTTGAATTTCCCCCATCTCCTTCCACAACCACTCATAAAAGAAATTATTATAATTAGACGATAAAGATGAAGAGCTCCAAACAAAATCGAGATTATATATAAATGCATGGGTACCAAGACTATACACTCACTATATTTTTGACTCCACTCCAATAGCCTTAAGGTAAATAAATGCAACATCAATCTTTAGATGCTCTATAAGAAGCTAAAGACATGGTTAGCTCTCGTACCTAAATCAAATTACATAAATATCGAAATATACAAAAATAATAAAAACATATTATGAAAATATCATATTAACAAAGCCTAATAATAAACATATTAACATTAAAAAAATAATTAAAATATTTTAATTTACCATCCACATTATAACAATTTTAAAATGAGAATGCTAAAATAAAATGGTAGTAAATGAATTTCTAGTTATCATCATAAATTTCTAACAAATTATTTTTATCTACATATTCATCATCATCATTTAGTTATGTAATTAATTTTTTATCATTATCTTCTTCAACATGGTCATCATTAATGTCTAAATAATTTCAATCTTCTCCAAGTAATGTTTGAAGTTCATCATCTGCCTCATGAACAATTGAATGAAGTTTCACATTCATCTCTTGAAAGTTTGATACATACGATGGAGTGACAATAATATTCTTTTCAACAACTTTAATAACTGAATTAGGTTTTATTTTACATATTACCTACTAGTTACATGGATTTCTTAATGTAGTTGGATAAGTGATGTAACACACTTGTTTGACTTGTACCATAAGAATAAATGACTTGTACTTATGATAATATATCATATAATACACATCAACAAGATTATATTGATGATGAATTCTAGTATCCAATTTTAGAATAAGATCAAATCATTCACACTTAAATAGAATTATCATCTTAATTGATAAAGTAGTTTACTCCACATGTATAATTTCAAATAGTTGCCTTTGAAAATCAATTGTAGATGTAGTACAATTAGATTCCTTGATGGAAATATCAATGTTCACTGTAATTCTATTTGAACCACGTTTTAAAGTATGGAATTTGTATCAATTTATATAAAGTATGGGATATGTTTATAAACTTCATAATGGTCCATTTGTAAGATCATTCATTTGTCTATTAAAAGTATTTGATGAAGAAAATTGTACCTACAAAATGATAAAGGAAAAATTTTTTACATGTAAATGTTTAGAACAAAGAATGATAAGTTATATACTGACAAAATTTTTAGACCAATCCACAAAATATTTTTCAAACTTTGCATCAATTGAAGCGTCATCAATATGAGGTTCTCTTTGCCTTAGTTTCCTTATCATATATTCTTCAAAAATAACATTGAAGGTATTTTGAATTATTAAATTACGACAACGTATACAATGACAAATAATGAGAATATGAAATTATTATAAATCTTTCTTAATATAAGGTGTAACTTTCTTGTAGTTCAACAAAATGTATGTATGGGCATTATAAAACTCTAGGATATCCAAAAAATACATTGATGTTGCTTTGCCAAATGATCGACCCATAAGTCTAAAATAGAAGGTATGTCATTTTCGTCTGATCCATCCATCATACCATATACATTATTTGGTGATAATATGATATACCAAGTATACAATTATGGTCGAAGTAGTGTAAATAAAATGTCAAAGCCTTTTCAACCAAGTAGGTATTGCATATTAATCCTTTGACCTTGGCTTTATTTCGAACATTTTTTTTCAATTTTCTAAGATATCAGAAATAGATACATTAATATTTTTAGATTAACAAATGAAAAATATATAACCTCTCAATGAATACATCCATCTGTATTACATAGGGTCTGCTATCATTATTTCATAAGGTAAATAGACTGGGAGATGTTCCATGGAGTCGAAAACGTTAGGAGAAAAAATATGCTCAAGTATGCATAAAATAATGGGGATGTCATTTTGTAATTGCACCTTTTTTTTTATGACATTACAAGTGAGATTTAAAAAAATGCTAATTTAAGTCAATGCTTCTCAAATATTCCGTGGAAGTAATTCATAGAATAATATGGATATTAGCCTCTGCATGAACACATGGCAGTCATGACTTTTTATCCCAAATAATTTATGCTTCTTCATATCAAAACATCTTCCTATGTTAGATGCATATTAATCATGGAACATGAGCTTAATCAACTAATTGCACAAAACTTTCTTTGCATCCTTTTCAAAATTATAACAAGTCTTGAGAATTTTTTTATTGACTTCATGATATAACTCTTTCAAATTCTATCTTGATTTGGTATTATCTTTTATTTTTCTTTCCACATTTATTATAATATTAAAAATATTATCAAAAAAGTTATTCTCAATGTGCACATTTATTATCTTTTATTGGTTTTCTAATAAGTCAAATCCCAAAAGATGCCTTTTGTCTTCCAACCACAATGATAATTTTTTGAAATTTGCACATTAATGCAATATGCATCAATATTCATAATATTTTTGAACTCATATCTTTTATTTACTTTTAATATTTCATCACCTGACCTTAAAGATGATGTTTTTTAATAAATTTATAATATTTCCTAAATGCATCAATATTCACCCAAAATGGATGTCCACGTGTAAGAATTTATAATGGTTATTAAACCAATAAATCTTTCCTTATTTTCTCAGTTAAATATATCTTAGTCCTCCATGCAATAAGGACAAGCTAATTTCTCAATAGTACTAAATCCTAACATTATTGAATATGTATGAAAGTTACTTATAGTCCACATAAGTGCTACTCGTATTTTGGAGTTTTATTTTCTAGATATATCATATGTTTTTATAGTATCCTCCTACAAAAATTTGAGCTCTATTATAAGGGGCTACAAAAAAAATAGTTAATTTGTCTTTTGGATTTCTCAGACTAGGTACAATAATATACAAAAAAATATATTTATCTTTCATGCACATCCATAGCGGTAAATTATAAGGTGGAATAATAATAGACCATAAAAAGTATTATTGCATTGTTTGTCCAAATGACTACAATCCATTTATGTACAACCCTAATCTAAGATTTTCTTTCATTTGCAAATGATGAATGACAATCATCAGAATGTTTTCAAGAATGATAATCTGAGTAATGCTACATTATGCCCTCTTCGATAATATGCTTTTTGAATCAACTCATGTCATTAGAAGTGTGTTTAGATGCAAATGATCTTTATAAACGAGGAATCAATAAAAAATAATACATCTTTTTGCGAATAATATTTATTTTCTACCTTTTACATATTATATTTCTTTTATACTAAGGATAGTTATAGAAAATATATGTTATTATTTCATTGTCTATACTTCAATATATCATGCAACCATTAACTAGTAATGTATTTTTTCCATTGGCAAATCCAAACCTCTCATTAACTTTTTTGTGCTGCAAAAATTATTTATTATGAAGTTATTCTTTGGTAACAATTCAGATAATAACTGACATATTTCATCATAATACCTTTCTAAAAAAATAATATTTTACCTTAAATTTATGAGTTTGGCCATCGTAAATAACTTTGAGTGGCCATATGGATTACCTAGTCAAACCACTTTCCTAGAGCTTTCAGCATTTCATAAAATTATTTTACTAATTATATTAGCATATAGTTAGTGAAATTTAGATTTAACGAAGTACCAATAATATTTTTCAAAATTGCTTCATATGCATCATTGGAATTAACATATTTCACTACAGCATTTTAATCAACACTTCTATGTAGATAATGCTTAGTTATTTATAGCACAACTAATTTTCTATGTTTCATCCAAACATAATAGTCTATAATAAATTTATTTTTTGAAAGATTATATTGTACTATATCCACATATTGAAAACTCTGATTTTGACATTTACATGCATTACATGGGCATCTTATTTTCATTTCATCAATAAATTCAGGTTGTTTTTTAGCAAAGCCAATAAACTGTTCAACCTATTTTACAAACTTATTAGTTAAAAACTCATCATTCAATTTTACATTTATCTATTGATGATTAGGTCGTATAATATTTTACATTCCTGTACATAACATAACCATTTTTTTAATTATAATAATACAGATAGAAGAATATTTGTAATAAATATATAGTAATATTTTTATGACATTACATAAATCTAACAAATAAGTTGTAATCAAATCATTATTAGATAATTTTGGATTAAAATGAGAAAAGGTGGGTTTCTAATGTCTTAGATATTTTTCAAAAGTTGTAATTTACATAAAACTAAATGTTTGATATTTATATATATTAAATGAAATTGCATTAATAATGAAAAAATGTAAAATTTGCAATGTCATAATTATATATTTCTAGATTAATATGAGTACTAAATTTAAGACGAACATATTATATATAATATAAATAATAAATAAATTCTCAATGTCAATACATTAAAAGTTTACAAAGAAAAAACTTATAAAATAAACTACTTATCGACTTAGAACATTAACAAATTAATGAGAAAATCTTATAATCTATATGAAGCATATAGTATACATAGTCATATATCATATTTGACATGTAATAATATTAAATAATGACAAGTATTA
The DNA here is from genome assembly GCA_029783825.1 of Sapria himalayana. Classification (NCBI taxonomy): domain Eukaryota; kingdom Viridiplantae; phylum Streptophyta; class Magnoliopsida; order Malpighiales; family Rafflesiaceae; genus Sapria; species Sapria himalayana. The sequence continues at coordinate 381,216 of JAREIK010002715.1, forward strand.
TTTATATTTTTGCACATTTAGTGAAATGTAGATCAAGCAACTATGTGAAATTTTAAATGAGCTAATAATTTTTTTTATTTTTATAATTCTTTGGTACGTTTCATTATTCCAATTGTGTATTTTCATACTTTTTTTATAATTTTTATTGTTATTACAAATAAACTTTTAGTTTTTTTATAATTATAAATTATTTATTTTTAAGGTCGCGCCATTAGTTACAATTATTTATTGATACATATTTTTCCACCACTAAATACCACACAAACGTATCTGTACCCAACATCGCATCTCAATTAGCAACGAATTTAAAAAAACTCATTAAATTTCATCATTAATCAGCAATGAAATTTTTTTCTGTTTCTAATTTATTCTTGATTTGTTTTATTCGTTTCTAATTCCCTTTCAAGTTCATTCCTATTTTTAGAAACAAAATTAAACATTTCTAAATTTCATTTATAACTACTTTTCTTGTAGCAAAAGAAAATGAGCTTAGATATAAAGATCTACGTATTTATATAAATATTTAGACATTTATAATATATATACATATATAGATGCAATGTTGTATATATAAATCTACAATAATATACATGCATGTATGTGTATACATAATATATAGGCATATATATTATTGTACACACACACACACAATTAAAGCACATTCAAGTCTACTATAGTACACCACACACACACACATGCACACACACACACATGCGCGCACACACACACACACATGTAAACACATGTTTATTGTTGTAGATATAAATGTACGGCAGTATTCATGCGCGCGCGCACACACACACACACACATGTAAACACATGTTTATTGTTGTAGATATAAATGTACAACAGCATTCATGCGCGCGCGCGCACACACACACACACACAATAGGATATATGCATATATAGTGAGTTATAAATTCATACACATCTTTATATACATAGATCTAAGTACATACTATTGTACATGTATGTATATAAGTACATTCTACTATATTGTATGTATATAAATACATATTGTTGTTATACTTACATGTATATTCTTGTGTACAAAGTACACATTAGAATATAAGCACACATACATGTCTACTATAAGTAAATATAAAGTACAATCTATACATACATGAATGTAAATGTATATGTACATACATATCTACTATATGTAAATAAAAAGTATAATATATACATACATGACTAATGTATATAAATAGACATTATAATATAAATATACACGTCTATTGTATATGTACATGATATATATATAGTAGACTAAATGCATTTACATTGGTGATTGGTTTATATATATACATATCTTTATATTTAGACAATATATTTGTATGAGTTGGAAATTAAATCATAAATATTTTTTGATTTTGGCACCAAAACATAATTTTAACTTTTATAATTTTAAAGATTCACCTTGGGTGAAGGTAAGCGTGAAACTCGAAGGTGAAATATTGGCCCTCCAGCATTCATAAATTATAAGCGTTAGAAAATCTGTTATACTAGTTATAGTCATACATTAATACGTACGGGATGCATGCATCAAAATAAATAAATAAAAAAAACAAATTTTATCCAACAAAATTTGCACTCTGTTGCCTGGCCCAATGGTCGAATATCGATTTGGGTTCCTCGTCGTCGTTGATACGGAAAAGACCAAAATCGAGGAAATTACAACATGGCATCTCCGTTGCCCACGTTAGCAACGTCTGGTGCTTTCTGCTACTGGGTCAACCATGCTCATCTATTTCCATATACTCTTGGCTCATCGAGAACTAGGGTAAACCAAGAGCGAATTCTATCCATGATCTTCGAAATTCTAGAGCTCCCCTTTACCGGGTTGTCTTCCCTGTCTGTACCTAAATGGAGAACTCCGTTCCTTACTCCGACCTCTTCAATCTCGAGGTTGGTAATCGCTATATATTTCGATTTAACAATGTTTTCTGAAATATTTGTTAAGAATTAGGCAACATAATTTTCTATGTTTTATCTGTTTTAGTCATTGATGAATTTCCAAGTTCCACAACCTGATGTCGATTTTGATTATTATGCTATTCGTAGTCAAGACGAGAGTAGAATCATCCAAGGTATTTTTTTTTTCATTTTATTCTTCTCAAATTTGTAATTTGTTTTGAAATTTAAATACGGTAAATAGTGACACTATTCGAGAGTTCTGGTCGAGTGATAGGTAGAGATCGGGAAAATTATGGTACTGGGATATTGCATGTGAGAGATTTGAATTCGGACAAGCTAAGTAGGCAGTGGAGCTACAGTGACGAAGAGGTTCAAGGTGGAAACTGCAGGAAAGGCATTACAGAGGAATGTTATAGAGCAATGCTCGGAGAACATATATTGAAGTACAAGAGAAGATACAAGAATTCACCTTCAAATCCAACACCACTTTCATCTGATATGGGGATTTCCAATCCCAAAAGTGCTCCAGGTTCCACAAAGATTAGGAAGTTCGGAAATGATCAGCACAGGGGAGAAAGTGATAATGAATCTGGATGGTTTAGTGACTGTGCTAATCTGAAGTGCCAAACCTATGGTGGCAAAGATTTTACTCCTAAGTATGTTTTTTTTTGTGATTTGATAATTGGAGTATCTGAATTCTATTTCAATGCTCTAAATGCATTATTCTCATCTCATTGCAGAACATTTTATGAACCTGCTTTTTTGGATATTGGAGGCGTCACTTATGTGATACCTCCATCTTATGATAACATGGCTGCATCGTTGAACTTGCCACTGCTCACAGACATGCTCGTGGAAAATTTTTACTTGGAAGGTACGTTAGATTTGACTTCTTTGGTGAAGTTGATCGCATGTGATGAGAAGTTGGGCATGGAGCCTTGTAACCATGAAAGGATGGGTGAGCCAAGGCCCCAGCGTCATTCACTTTACGAAAGATTGAAGGAAATGGAAGCTTCAAAGGCAGAACAAAAGTTCAATCTCAAAATATCAGATGCTGTATTGAATTCATTCATTCCGGAGGGTGCAGCAGGAAATATACAACGTTTTATTTTGTCAGAGGGTGGTGTATTACAGATTTATTACGTGAAGGTCTTGGAGAAAGGAGATACATATGAGGTTTGGTTTCATTTTGAATCATGGACATAGAATGGTTGTAGGTTTCTTTTGGCACATGGCATGGCTAGCATGTTTTCTGGGCTGATACAGATTATTGAGCGGAGTCTTCCCAAGAAACCAAAGGTAATGAGAGACCCTTCTGTCATAGAGAGAGAGGAGGTGGAGAGGATGGGAAAGGTATGGGTAATAATTGCTAAAAGAGACATAGCTAAGCAGCATAAAATTTTCATTACTTTCCATCGGAAGCAAGTAATTGATGCTAAACGATTCTCAGAGAGCTGCCAGAGGGAGGTGTGTTCTCTTTCACTCAGTTGTTTGCATTTACACACACATATGGTGATGTTCTTTTATCTTCAGAAATTATATGACATTCTTATAATGTTTTATAAATGATCGTAAAGTTCAGACAAAAATGAAGGTCAGCAGATCACTCAAATTGATGCGTGGAGCTGCAATGCGCACTCGTAAAATGGCTAAAGATGTGCTATTATTCTGGAAACGAATGGACAGAGAAATGGTATGCATGTAGTCACATACTCACATTTACTTATAATAAGTTTTATTTTCTTTACTGATGGTGTTTGATATGTTACTCATTATTACAAGTAGATGAGAAAAATACAAATTTATTAAACTCAAAAAAAAACTTTCAAAAAAATTAGAGATCCTTTATACTCTCTGAGAAATCGGCTATCCAATCATGTGAATATGACTATAAAAAATTAAGTTGTGCTCCAATTAAAATGCATAATATTCAATTTTTTAAATCTAATACATAAATGTTTTGCTCATGAAGTTTGAGTGAAAATGTTAATAAATTGATCTCTAGCGAGAATAAATATAATATTAAAATAATCAATTTTTTTATTGTTTACTCTACTTTAAAATTTTAAATTAAAAGTGATATATTTTGATGTCTAAGTACTACAAATAATTATTATCTTATCATACATTGAGATCCTGATATTTTTAAGAAGGTGCTCAATCTAATAAAGTTTATAAGAAAATTTGATATAAGTGTTCAATGTACATAAATTTTTTATTAGAAATTAATTCTTTATTTTTTTATTTTTTTAGAAAATAAAATTTCTCAAAAATGAATAAGAAATCTAATAAATTTCTTATTTGCAAAAGTAGAATGTTAGTAGAAATTTGAGTATCTAATAAACTAAGAATGCTTATAATCATTAAAAGAAATGTTAATGCCATACTTCTTTATGTGGAGTGTGAAACATTTCATCGATTGTAGTTTTTTATTTTTAGTCTCTTTTATTCTTGTGATAGGAGCATCAAATATGTGAGTTGCCCCAATTATGTTTATTTTTCTATATATAGTTTAGTTTTTATTTGATTATGCATGAGAGTTGATGTATTTTTTCATAAACATAATGAGTTTTTTTTTTTGTGTTTTTCCTAGATGGTATGATAGTATAATTTGCACATCCTAGGAAGATATTGTGTGTAAGTGTATACAATGCATAGTGAGTCACTCAATGGGAAGAAGATGCACAATGTGACATGAGTTGGAAGAAGATGCACCATATGATGTGCAAGAAGATGACTTGCAGTATGCTGCAACATGCAATGACATGATACACAACATTGCATAGAATAATGTTTAGCGTAGCAGTGTAATATTGTGTAATGTGGTGATGTGTGATGTTGCATGCATAATGAGTGTTAAATAGCAGATGCATTGTGGTGTAATTGTTTAATGTTCTGTGAAATGTAGTTCAATGCAATGTGGTGAAGTGTGAGGCAATGTAGTGTTGTGTAATAACATGGTTCACGTGGTCTGACTATAATGATCTTTATGTATGACATAGGATAGATATAGAATCAATAGAGATGTTACATATTGCTTATCATAGAGAATATTATAAATTATTTAATGATATAAGTTGACTATTTGATTTGTTCAATACTTCTCATAGAATTCCCTTATCATGATTCTTACTTGAGAAATATACATATTTTTTAGTAAGTCAATATCAAATACTTCATATCTTTTAGGTATTATGCTCATAATTCTTATTATTTTTGATTCATGCATTATTAATTTAGATATAAACAGTCATATTATAAATAATTAATTTTTATTTATTATTTTATCTTTGTTTTTTGAATTTTATTATGAGTTATGACAAGTTAAAATATTAGTTATAATAATATTTAAACTTTACAATTTATTCTTATATGATTATATGTCTTACTAGATATTTGAATATTATTGATCTATTATTTATTAATTTGTGATTTGGTTATTCATTTTTGATAAAGTAGAGAATTTTGGATTTCAATATTAAGATAATTTTTACTTTATATTATGATACATGTTAGATAGTAAAATATGTTATATTTTTCTATCATGCATGCAAGATATATTTTAATAATGACTAATTCAATATGATTCACTCAGATGTTTATGATCCTGATCGGTTAGAGACCCAAGATTTTTTAAAATATTTTGTGACCTTATTGATTATTATACTCATTTTTCTTAATTTTTTTGAAATGAATTTTAATTTTAAATTTTTTACTATATTATAAAATAATTAAAAATTAATTGTATAAAAATTTAAAAATTGTTAGGAGGATAATCTTTTTGAATATAATTTTATTATGTATTATATTGATCATAAGTTTTATTACTAATTATTTTGTTTAGACGATTAAAATATTTGTTTACAGAAAAAATGTTTCAAGATATTTTTTATGGACATATAGTTTTTATCATCAACTGATTGATTAATTGAATATTTTCTCTTTTTTTGTGTATTTTTTTATATCTTATATTTAAAAAAGAGATTATTCAATTTATTTGCTAGAGTTTTTTGAAGAATACTTATTAGTAATCAATGATATTTAGGTTGATAAAATATGCTATTTTGACTATTTTAGTACTTAAAAAGAATATAAATATTATTAGTTTGTGACTGATAAAATATTAGTTAGTGATAGAGATGTTAAATGAGCAGTGCTGAGCTGACATGGCACTTCAATTTTTGTGGCCTAGCCGGGCAATTGCACCATGTCGAACATGACATGAAATGTGTGCTCAGGCCATTCCATGCTGGCACATGAACTTGGGAGGCCAACTTGACATGTATTGATGGATTGCCTTCTTGAATTGTGTTCGTTGGGTCTTATTGGGCCATGTTGGGTTTGGCTGATAGTGGTTAAACACTACCACTGGCCATAGTCCAAACTCTATATAGGCAAAGACTCTAATTGTTAGGCTAGTGGCTAGGTCACTTTAGTGTAGTGCAAATAGTGCCCACTCCTTTACCCACTGGCCATTGGCATTGCCTAGTGGTAGGTCACTGACTCATCGTTCTTGTGGATAGTATCAATGGGCTAGGCATGTGGGTTATTCTTGGCTCGATATTAGCCACATTTGGCCTTGACCCAGCATAGCAATAGAGGTATCAATTGAGCTTGGCTGCCTGAGAATGGCCCATCACATGACACAGTCTCGTCATGCTGGGCATGACACCATGATTTGGTCTATTCAATGTTTTGTACGGCATGACCCAACTCGTTTGACACTTCTTCAGAGTATGAGTCGTGTCATGAGTTATGGATCCAGGCATGGTTATGGATCCAGGCATGGTTATGGATCCAGGCATGGTTATGGATCCAGGCATGGTTATGGATCCAGGCATGGTTATGGATCCATGTATGGTTATGGATCATGATGTGTTGGGCTAGACGCAACTATTTTGGGTCGTGTCTCATGTCTTGGTCGGGTCATCTGATTTACTTAACACCTCTAATCGTGTGTGCAAATGACATTCTCATTTTGTTAATATTTTTTATGGGGACGTGATTATCATTTGCTTCATTTAATTTTGTAGTTTGTTTTTATTCAACAGATACTTTTGATTGCCTCGTCGACAACAACATTGATAATGGGTCTTGTTGGTAAATATTAGAGGTATCAAATGGGCATTGCCGTGTTAGCACAACTCATTTGACATGTAAATTATATATACATATATATCTATATATCTATATAAACATATAAATATATATACATATAATAATGTATAAATATATGTTGATATATAAACATATATATATATATATATGTGTGTGTGTGTATATATATATATATATATATCCCTTCATAGTTGAATTGATGTTTGTGATTAGATAGATTGCAACTATTTTGTTATCATTAAGGTCCTAGGATCAAACCTCAGTGTCTCCACAATCAAATAAATTCTAAATCAATTTCTGAATTTAAAAATTAAGATTTAAACTTTTTTTAAAATATATGAGGACAAAATTAGTTGTTGAATTTTATTTCACCAAAGTTTAATAATTTTCAAGTTTGATATATATTTTTTTTAATTTTGAAAAATAAAATCTCTTTATGTTTGGTGGATCAAAATATAAATCACTCAATTTAAAGTAAAAAAAAAACTTTGAAGAAATGCACATCAGTTTAATGTCATCGATCATTATGTTTCGTTTGGATCATCACTACCTAGTCTTGATATATATATATATATATATATATATATATATATCATATTTACATATATGATCTACTTATAACATGCAACCTTAATCTTAAAGACACATTCATAAATCATCAAAGTCTTTAAAATATGATAAACATCCAATGATATATGATCATGGTGTCATTCTCTAATTTTAAATGATATTCATAGTTATAAAAAAATAAACTATGATATTACACAATATAAAAGATGAGTCATTAGATCTCGAATTATTTTAAATAACACAGGAAATAAAATCATAAGATTTCCACTAATTTTATCTATCAAAAGCTTTCACCATTTTAAGATAAAATAGAATAATAATTATTGTCTAAGCATCTCAAAAGTTTGCTCTTATTTAATGGGTCTCCATGTTATTTTTTACTTGTTAACTAAATCAATAATTTATTATTTCCAAATATAGTATTGATCTTCATACTTAAAGGCTCACTAAAATTATCATATTTATTTTATATTATTTAAATATGTTATTTAATTATTCATAAATTATACCTTATGATTCTTGTTATTAATCAATATTTGTGGATATGTATTTGATAGTATATATATATTTTTCCTATAACTCTATGATCTATACATACATCTAAACAATAAAGAAATACATAGATGATCAATATATAAAATATTCTATATCCATCTAAATAGTCATGAGATAAAAATATAGTTATTCTCTATGTTTATTAAAAAGACTATTAACATTACAAATGCACCAAGTGCAATACACGTAATGAGAGTATATATACACGAATATATATATTTATTATTTTATAAAAGATCATAAAAAATTTAAAAAAAAGATTTTTATATTTTAGTTAAATTCATTAATTATTATTATTTAATTAATTTTATTATTAAAATAATCAGATATCATTTATTGATAGTCAACACAAAAAATTAATATAAGATATATATAATTCTAATAATATTTCATATTTACTTAAAATTTTTTTAGGCTTATTGACTTACTAATATTATGTAATTATAGTAGTCAGCTAATTATCATAATATATTTTAGTTTATTTATGTATTCTTTAATAAGATAAAAACTATTTAAAGTTGACTTGTAATAATTAATTAATGATGTGATAAATACATCTAATGTTAAAAATTTTATCTCATAGATCATCTCTAATAATTCTTATAAAGATGTTTATAATCATATTAATATTTAAAATATTATTAAATATTATATTAAAAATTATTTTTTATATAATATATTTCATAAAAATTTTTGATAGACACTCATATATATCAAAATCATCAGAAAAATAGAGGATCTCATAGAATCCTCAGTTTTTTTATTTAGTATTTATTTTGAATCAATAAAATAAGGATTGATGTAAATGAATGCATTGTAATCATAATTAGTATCATTGTCGGACATCATAAGATCATTTCACTTTGTATTATAAGTTTGTTTAGTATTAATTATTTTTTTAATTTTATAATTTTTTATAATGTCATTTTTATTGATTTTGTTAGAGATCCAATGGTATGTGGGTTAATGTATGCGTATATAAAATTATATAGTCTTTGATGTTTTAAAAAATATAATCGCAAAACTCATGCGAATATATATTAATTATGTTTTTCCTTATAAACTCATTGTAATAAATAAAAATATTGTTGAACTTAAAGTTGATCCATATTTTAAAATATTAACGTTCATATTTAGTTGGGTTTCCGTGAGATTTAATTCATCATTATTTTTTGTATATTATCTGGTTTGTCTCCAAAGGTGTCGAGTATCACTAATACTCCCACAATATATATTGTATTACTCTATATTAGAGGTGTCAAATGGGCTGGCTCGGTATGGCCCGGCATGGCCCGGCCCGTTTTAAAGCGGCACGATCGTGCTACCGTGCCGTGCCGGGCACGGCACGGTTTAACTATAGGCGGGCCCGGCCTGGCCATACAGGCCAGGGCACAAGCTGACCCGAGCACGGCACGGGCGCACCGCGCACGGCACAGGCTGACCCGGGCATAATATTGATTTTTTTTAAATATTTATATTATGTCAATTTTATTGTTTAAGTGTAGATTATTAATTATCAAATATAAATTTTTTTATAAATGTTAAAAATTAAAATTAAATAAAAAAACAAAATTTTGAAAAGTATTTTTTTAATCAAATTCAAATTAGTTTAGCTTTATTCTTTAATTATATTTATTAATTATATATTAAAGTTATTAATTTAATACTATTTACATCGTAAAACAAATAAAGCAATACATTATGTTAGTATAAATAAAAATTAAAAAAAAAATTAAACAACAAAAATGAAAAATTACCAATCATGCATTTGAAACCGATAGTCCGAACAAAATAAATATAATTTTCAACACAACGTACAAACAAAGCGTACAAATATAATGAATAAAAAAATATCAAAAAAAAATAGCAGATCATCATCAATAGTCAAACGCCATATCATGAGAATCATCAGCCGCAACATCAAGATCAGTATCATATGGATCATCATCATCGGCGATCAACTCCTCCGTCATCGTAGTGGATGTGAATGCGACTCCAGTGCCTGTCCCAGTCCCAGCTCCAGCACGATCATGAATGCTAAACTTCGAATTCTCCCAATCCTTCAAACATTCCAAGGCCTCAACCATATCCGGACGTAATCTCGATCTCCTATCCGAAATCACGTTTACTGCAACAGAAAAAGCAGACTCCGATGCTACGCTCGACACCGTAGGAGTCAGTAGATCCCGTGCCATTCTAGATAGCACGGGATAGGTGGACTCATATAATTTCCACCACTGTAATAAATCAAGATTCTTAGTATCAGAATATGACAGGATTGAGCAGTAATCGGTATCTAAGTACCGAGACAGCTCGCTCCTATGTGATGGTCCACGCCTGCGTTTCCCCCTCGCTAGCTGAATGGAATAATCGTCATCTCCGAACAAGATATCAATGTCCGTAATCACAGTCTCACTACCACCACCACCACACCTAGTATCGTAGTATGTGAATAGGTCAGTCAACTTCTCGTGAATGAACCCTTCAGGTGGCTCTTCCAGGTTTATGCATGAGGAAATGAAAGTCATGGTATTTTCTACCCCTTCCACCTTAACCCTAGGGTCCATGCATGCAGCGAGGCAATAAAGAGATGGAACTGTGGATCAGTACTTCAAGTACTTGGTCTCCATCTCTGCAACCATATGGCTAAGCGTCGGGTCAGCTCGATACTTCCTAAACATGCTACTAATGTTGCATATGCACCGGAGTGCAATGCAAGTGGTGGGCGTATAAACCGACGAACACATGTTCGTCGTGTCATAAAATGAAATTCCTGAAGCCCAGTTCAGTGTCGTCAATAATAAGTTCGTCGCTCTTACTATTGACGTAGTCAGATATCACGTGTTCGTATCCGACACATGATTCCAATATCAGGTACGTGTAATTCCAATGATGTCTCACACCCGATTGGAATTTCTTCTTCTTAAGATTCGCAGACAAACATAGAATACCAAACTCTCGTAGTCTGTGAGGAGTGCGAATATACTTTAGTGCATTGCGTATATTATCCAACGCGGGGGAACACACATTCATACCCACTTGAACAATCAGGTTAATCACGTGACACATGCATCTGACATAAAAGATCTTTCCTAATGGTGTGTCTCTAATATTCCTAACAAATATATTGATCGCTACTCCATTATTATAAGCATTATCGAATGTAACACTAAAAATTTTATTTTGAATTTTATATTCCCTAAATATTTTCATCATACACTCAAAAATGGTCGGGCCATCATGTGAATGAAGAATCTCAGTGAATCCTAAAATTTTTTTATTGATTGTCCAGTTAGAATTTACATAGTGACTCGTGAGACATGCATAAGAAGAATCATCGTGACATGTTCATATATCGGACGTCACGGACACCACTCCACTATATGCCATAAATTCCTTAATAATTTTTTGTTTTTCTAACTTATATATCTTTAGTATATCACTCCTAGATGTGGACCTAGGAATCCTACGATAGGAAGGCTGAAAATAAGTCTGCATGATGCGCACTACCCTCGGATCTTCTGAAAATTTGATCGGAAGACCCATCAATGTGATGAGCCTGGCCATGCCGTCCCTACCAAACTCACTGGAGTATACGAATGGAGTAAGCTTTGAGACTGAACTCGATCCAGTCTCAAAAAATGTAGTGCCAAGTTGTGTTTGCCTAGGATCTAAGGGTCCATATTTTTTGGTGCATAATTCGGCATGCCTCTTAAGGTGCCCAGTCCCACATGAATTCTTGCATGTTAAAAGTCCCATACAATATTTGCACCGTGCCATTTCTAGTTCCTCATCCCTAACATTTTTTTGTGTTATGATTTTAAAACGAGTCCAAACTACTGAAGTCCTCCTAGTTTTTTATTTTTTAGAACTTTGGGTTGAGACGACTGGAGAAATCAAAATTTCAGCAGCCACAGACGTCTGTGTAATACTAACATTTTTATTTTTCAAATTTAAATACGTGTCAGGTGTATTTGTCATTTTTTATGTTTTTTATTTTTTTCTAAGTTTTTTTAGAGAGAGAAGATTTAGAGAGAGAAAGTAAATAAAAACATTAAATAAAGTACCCGGTAAAAGCAATGAGGTTAGTCACGTGCAAGGTGCATCGCAGGAAGCTCTGATGTTCAAAACTCAAGTCGAGTTTCACGAAAATCCAAGCCGAAAGCAAAATCCTGAGACCCGAGAGAGAGATGCACGGTTTATGTGAGAGAGAGAAAGTTTTGAGAGGTTATATGTTTATGAAAAACATAATTGTAATAGGGAGGGGGGTATAATTTATAAATTAAAGATATTAACTTTTTATTAAAAAAGTTATTTTTTTAATATTTTTTTGAATTTTTTATATATAATTAGGGGGCAGATTCACGAGGACCGTTGGATTTTTCCCCCTAGCCGTTGGAGTCGAATCCAACGGCTGATATTCAAGCAAAATTAAAATTTTTTTTTTCCCGTTGGGATTGGGTCGGGACTCGGGTCGGGTCCATTCATGACCCGACCCACGGGCTTTAATTCGGGAGGGTCTGGTCTGGGTCACGGACTCACGGCCACGCGTGCGGCGTGCCCTCGTGAAGCCTAACCTGCACTGGAAGAAACCGTGCCGGGGCATGGCACGGCTCGGGCCTGATCCGGGCACGGCACGGGCCCGGGCATGGTTAAAAACGTGCTGGGCCGGCCCAGGCAAGGCCGAACCGTGCCGTGCCTCGTGCCGGGCCGTGCTAGCCCGGCCCGTTTGACACCTCTACTCTATATATATTGTTTTAAATTTTCTTTTACACTTAATTTTTATTTTTAATTATCTTAATATTGATCTATGCTATAAATATTCTCATATTCTTAAATTTTTTAGGTATAGGAACATATGTCAACCTATGACTGAGAGATAATATAATCATTATATCATTTTTATAATATTTTTTTTTATTTTTTAGTTTAATATTTAGAGAATTTTAAATAAAGAAAATTGTATATTTGACAAAAACTTCAAATAAAATAAAGTATGTATACCTATATATGTCCATCATGTTCATCCAATGCTAATGATGATAGTTGCCCCATCAATAATAAAATACGGATAACAATTTTAACTTGCTAAAATTGTAAATTAAAATAATACACTATAATACAAGCTCACTATTATAGTATTATGCAATATAGAATAATTAACATCCTTTTGATATAAAAAAGAGATTAAGTTACAATGTGAAAAATTAAAAATATAAAAATCATATATATATATATATAATTTTAAATATTAAAATATATATATTTTTTAATTTTTCTATTATTATTTTTGATAGAAATACAATAGTTGCCAAATTATGTATATTTTTTCTTTTTTATTAATATTTCATAGATGTGTCAAGTGGGTCGAGTGACCCATGCACGACACAAGGCAAGACACGAGGTATGACTTGATTGAGTTGTGTTTGGCCTGACACGATAAAGTTTATAATCGTGCATGGACTTGTATCATGCTGGCCCGAGGCACATCTCGTGTCGTGCTTGGCCAAAGATTGTCATGCATCGTGCTGGTCTAAGCACGACCCACGTAGTTAGCTCATTGGTATTGCCCACCGATGTGGTGATTGTGACTTAAGACCACATCCAGGTAATGAGTCGTGGGTCATGGGTCACTGTGACCCAGGGCCATGCTCAGACTTATTTAAAATAATTGTGTTTTTTTTTAATATTATACCTACTATGTCCAATTGGTGGATATTTTTAATTTAAACATTAAATCCCAATTCGGCATGCTGGGACATAAATCCCAATGGCTAAGGGCTATGGGGCATCGGGCGAATGCACACATGTGCTCGACAGTGATAGTAGTCATTGTCACTGTCGAGCACATGCATCGACGTTGTCGTCAATAATTTTTTTTATCTTAAAATCTTGATTGTTGGAATTCATTTTAATGGCTATGAGATCGAAACTGTGGTCATATATCATTGAGGTGTACTTACATATATGAAAGATAAAGAAATTTAAAATTGGATATTTAGAATAGAGCGAGAGCTTAAGAGTTATTTACAGATGAAATTTAGTTAACTTTGAGGATATTGAGGTAATCAATAGCGATACTATCAGATATTTATATGATGATTATATATATATATATATATTAATGATATTTGAATTGATTGTTGTTTGTTGATATTATATTTATCTTATCATTATAATTTTGGGATGATATAATTCTAAAATGAGGCTACTACTAAACACACACACACACATATAGATATATAAATATATCTATATATTAATATATAGATCTATAAAAATTATTATATATATACACATATAGATATATAGACATATATATATATATATAATATAAATGTTTGTGTGTTTATACATACATCATATATTTATATCTATATATCTATATAATTTTGTAAAAATAAAAATATATATATATATATATATATCTATATCTATATCTATATACATATATATAAACAAATTATTAGGATATATATTTATGCATATCTTGACTGCCATGCCAATCTCGATGCTAGGTCATGCTTGGTCATGTCATGCCATGTTAGGCTTGGCCAGTCCAGCATGGCTTGCTTAGTTGGGTTGAAATCATCTTGCACATGCTGGTGTGTAGGGTGGAGTTGTGCCGTGGGCTTGCATGATGCTGGTTCATGCATGACTTTGGCTGAGTCGTGTTATGCCCTGACCATGTACGACAATTTTGTCCTGTGCCTTGTCATGCTTGTGTCGTTCGACTCATTTGATATCTATTTTTTTGATAAAATAAAATATTAATTAGTGTGCTTGTAATATTATAATTCATTTTTTTAAAATAAATCTTATCATTTACTTCTAATTAATTGAATCACAAAATTATTATTTCTGAATATAATATTATTTTTTGTACTTAGATTTTTGCTAAAATTATTATAATTTTTAAATATATTATTTAATTATTTATTAATTTTAACATATGGTTCTTGTGGTTAGTTCATGCAACTAGATATATATTTTATAGTTTTTTTATATTGTTGATCTTAATCATATGATTCATATATATAGTCAAACAATTAAGAGATGAAATAATAGATTTATATTTGAATAATTTATTTTCATCTCAATAGTCCCAATACTAAAATTAGAGTATTTTTTAAATTTTTCAAAAATGCTACTAATATTATATGTGTATTTAAGTGTAATATATTTAATGAGAGTATAAATATATGTATAATACCTATTTCTCATATTTTAAGTTTCAATTTGAATAGTCAATTATTTTACTAATTTTATTATTAACATATTCAGATATTATATATTGGTTGCTAAATATGAATTCAATAATAAATTTGTATAATTTTAATGGTGTCTGACATATGTTTAACATTTTTTTTAGGTATGCTAATTTTTATAGTATTAAACTCTTGTAGTTTGTAAAGTATCTTAATATAATTTTGTGCACGTCATATATGGTCTAATGTGAGAGAATCTAATTTTATTTATATTTATATTATTAGGTTAATTATGTAATATATATATCTAACGTGAAAAATATTATCTAAGGGATCCTCTCTAATAGCTATGAGTCAGATAAAAATATTTATATTGATATCATTATTTGATACATTATCACATATAATTTTTAAAAATTTATTTTGTATGCTGTATTTTCTAAAGATAATTGACAAATACTCATATATGATGAACCATCATGAAATCAAAAATCTTATAAAACTTGAATATATATTTTTTTAATTCACATAAGCTTAATGAAGTAGGCGGTGATGGATGCGGATGCATTTTCATCATTAATATATTAAATGTCATATATCATAAATATTATTTTATTTTGTCTTATAAGTTTATTAATTACTAATTTTTATATTTTATTGTTATTTATTCTTAGTTGTTGACATAGGAATCATACTATAAATAGGTTGACTATATTTGGATATGAGATGAAATAATTTAATATTTTATAGAAAATTTAATCGGAAGATTCATTTTAAAAATGAATTTTACTTTGTTTTCTGTTGAAAACTCAATACGGTAAATAAATATGATCATTAAACTTAAAGTTGATTTAAATTTAAATACCTTACTACTAAATTGTTTGTTTGGATTCAATATACCATATTTTCTGAATTATTGTTTGGTGTGTTTCTTAATGTGTTTAATGTTACAATTACAAGTCTTATATATATATATATATATATATATATATATTAATATACACATTATATTGAATTTTCTTTGATATCTTAATTTTTTTTAAAGATATCAAAGAAGTACTTGTGATGTTCATTTTTTCTTAGGTTTTTTATGAACATAGGTCCAAACTAGTCTATGATTGAGAGATAACATACTCTTGCATTTTTAGTCTGGTTGTATTATTTATATTTGCTTTTTGAGTTTTTTTTAATATTTATTGTTTTTTATTTTTTTAATTTGTAACCTTTAGAGAGTTTTAAGTATGAGATATATATTTTAAATATAATTTGATTAGAATTTAATTAACTATAAATAAATGTACTTATAAAAATTAAAACTTATGTGCTGCGTATCTTGAACAAATGTGTCTAGCACCAGCAAAAGCATCACATCAACAGGCAGCAAGTCCTCCATGCTCAATCCTCAACTAGAAAAAATACTAGACACTGGTCATCTCACCGATATAACAGTAAAAAATGGGAACATCTATAAATTATTGTTTACCTTTTAATTTGGTATGCGAACATTTATAAGTTATAACAATAAAAAATAAGAGTTGTATGGCCTAATTTGGTCTGTTGGATAATTTTAATGCTCCAACTAAGGAATCTCACATGTAGTGGTGATCTTGGCCTTGTATTTTCCTCTGCTCTGAATCATAAATTATTGTTAATCTTTTATTGCTATAATGTATGAAATATGTATTAATTCAACTTTTATGTTAAAAAATTTGCTCCAATACAAATTTATTATTTTTTCACATGCTCTAGCATTATCAAATGCAGCCTTCTTCATTAATAATTAATGCTTAGAGACAAAAATTCTTTAGTTTGAGGTTGGATTTTAAATAAATATTAAATATATATTAATTATATTGTGTCAATCATTATTGGTATGCGAGACCTATAGACCTATGTAACATTATTGGCATATGGGACCTATGTGTCAATGAGCTGGGGTTGCTTATCCTTTACCTGACACAAGAGTGAGATATTCTGATTGGAATCAAGGAGGTGTATATTTTACTACTGGTTAAATGACTTGGCTGAATGTTAGATGCTATGAGACTCCATGCATCTTATGGCTTATGTAACTGCAGTATAAAATCATCGTGATCTGTACAATTTATGATTGTTATTTAAACAACTACTATTATGGGCATCAAATTCTTGAAACTGGCGTTTGCAGGCAGAAATTCGGAAAAGGGAAGAAAGGGAAGCTGCAGAAGCTTTAAAACGCGAACAAGAAATTCAAGAAGAAAGAAGGCAACAGAGAAGGCTCAATTTTCTTATCCAACATACAGAATTTTATTGTCATTTTATGCAGAATAAACAAAATTCCCAGTCCATGGATCCCCTTCGAAATAGAAATGAGCAATGTGGTGGCCAGGAATTGCTTTCGTCCTCTTTGGAAACAGAGAGTGAGAATACGGAAGACCCTGTGGAAGCTGTTTTAAGGGAAGAGGCTCTGAAAGTTGCACGAGAAGCTGTCTCTAAGCAGAAAAGAATAATTAGCACTTTTGATGCTGAATATACGAAGCTGAGGCTGGATGCTGATGCCAAGTGGGCTTCACCTGATACTTCAGTTTCTGTGTCTGCTGATATAGACTTGCATAACCCGTATGTCTTTATTTGCATTTCTGGCATAGTAAAATAGGTGTCTAAAATTAAATGCCAATGCATCCCTTGAAACTTGGTGAAAAAAATGTAGACATATTTTTCAATTTCAAAAAATATGCTCCAAATTCTCTCAAGTTAGTATGGATTATTTCATTCTACTTTATCCATGCTAGATTTAATCTTTTGTTGCAATACATTTTGTTTTTTAAAATATAATTTTAATTATTATATGGAAAGATATGATATTAATTTTATAATTTTATTTATTTCAAAATTGTTCATAGGAGATAATCTTTTAATAAGAACTTCATTTTGAGAATTCTATGTTGAACTATATAAACGTTTATATTCCATTTACATATTAGTGTTGCTGATAAAAAAAAATCAAATTCATTGAATTTTCAATGTATTATAGTCATGAAAGCATTCCTCAACAAAACTATCATGCCAAAACAGTTTGGGTGGTAAAATGAACATTTACCTAAATATCTAATTTACACATGCTCTGTAATATATGGTATACAAATATATTTGATTAAATAAATAAATTTTGATAATAACCATAATACTCCAAAAGCATGTCTGCGAATTATTTATCAAGTTAAAATGACAATTTTTATTTTAATACTTATTTTTTATTTTCACAATTTTGTTTTGGCATGTCCACCTGCATAGGTCTGACTTATATTCTCATATATAAGTAATAAGAACTATGCTATATTGAGGTATATTCAAGAATGCTTTTTCTTATTAAATTTTTAAAATCACAATAATTTTTTTTATTATTTTTTTATATTAAAAATGTGACGGGAAGGAATTATTAAAATATCAAAAACTAGTGAGCGATAGGTATATTAGGTCTTATATGTTGTGATTAATAAACGAAATGTGTCTTAAATAATATTACTTTTCAATGTTTGATACTTAAATTTAAGAGAATTTTTTGCATGTCTTGGTGCATCAATGAAAAACTAATGAATAATATCAACATGAGTGCATTAATAAAAAAATATAGGTGATTAAACTTTCAGAGGGTTGATCAATCTTTCAAGAAAATGAATAACAATTCAACGTATATTGTAGTTATTTAATTTTGTTTTACTTTTATTAAATTTCTGTTGAGAACAACCAACTTGTAGGATGTCCACATTTTTATATATTCTATTAGTATACTTGGGAATTTCTTTGTGTTAAATGTTGTGTTTATTTATCATTATCATTTTTAGTTAAAAAGTTTTTAATTGTCATGAGGTCTAGTTTATTAAACTTTATATAATATCATAATTATGATTTGAAAATCATAAAACATTTGTGCATGATGTTCGCATGATGTCATACAAGTGTTTGTGTGTGTGTAAAGTGTAGAGATTGAGGGGTAAATCGACTCTTTGCTCAGATATAAAATATCAGAGAAACAATAGCCAAAAACCAAAAGTCTGGATTCTGCTCTTATCCTAAAGTCTAGAATCAGCAGTGCTAACAAGCTATTTGAATCCAAACACGATTGAAGTTAAGTTTTAGGATTCAATACTAATGTGTGCTGCAATTGAATGCCCCACATGATCTTGTTGAAGGTTTGTCAGATCTTGTTCGACTTCGGCTATGTAATAGGGAATATAAATACTTAAGTTAAATCTACGACTCAATTGACAATGTTGAGATTAAGTACGAGATCTAGGATAGAGAACAAGTACAATCACACATAAATAGTTTCACATAGAAAAGGGGAGCAGGAAAAGAGAGAGCACACACATTAAATGATACTTGGAATTAATATAAGTTTTATTTATGCTGTTTTTGTTACATTACAATATTCTCTTGATTTCTCATTGTGTTTCTATGTTCTCATATATTTACACGTGTTTGTACTTTGTTGTGTTCTAGTTATCTTTGTGTTCTATTGACTATTTACTATTCACTTTAATATAAAGCATGAATACAAGTAAATGATATTGCAACAACACATTCAGTATCGCAACAACACATTCAGTATTGCAACAACACGTTCAGCATTGCAACAACACCAAAGATAATTGCACGATGTCTTTGTAACAAATGGAGTCATGATAATATTTTTTCTAATTGCGACGTCAAATTAGTCGTGACAATATGTTTCCATGTCACAAGACCACATAAGTCACGACATACTTTACTTTGTGATAATAATTTGCATCACGTCCTAAAAAACAAGGTTTATTATCACAAGTTAACCAGAAGGTTGATACAATTGTGATGCAGAAGAATTAAGTCACTAACTCAACATATTTCATTGTCTATTTTTCACATAGTGTCTTTCTTTCTTTACAACAATTATCTTTTAAAATTTCAGATGATATATGAGTCAATCCTAATATTTTTTAACTTAACAAATATCATCAATCTTGTTTTGCATGTGCACCACCTTAATTTCTTAATGCTCGCTATCTTTGTCAAGTTGTTTGCACATTTTATTTTTGCATCAAGTTTTTCTAGCCAAACAAATCTATTCTTAATTTATTTTCTGATAAAATAATACTTGATATCATTTTTTTTGTTTGTGCATGAAATATTGGATACTTCGTTCAAAATGTAGCTCTGCACAGTCTTTCAATTCTAACAATTTTTTTGTTTGCCCGAGTAAGAGCTATATTTCCTGCCTCTCAAATAATGACAAAGTTAGAATAAATTGTTGCTTACTCAACCAACTTATTTGTCCATTAAACAAGTTTAATTTAAATTTGTTTATGGATCTCCTAGTATTTATATGTTGGCCTCAATCAGTATCAATAATACGATTAATTTCAATGTTATTGATGTTTTCATTTCTACTAAACTGCAAAACAAAATGACAAGCCTCACAAAGATTCTTGAACACAATCTTTACGGTAATCTAGTGATTTTTTTTTTTTGGGTTGGTCATAAGTCTATCAAGAACTCACATTACATTTGAAATATCAGTTTATGCACATATTATATCATTTATGAGACTCTATTGCACTAGTATTTGGTAAAAGGTTCATTTCTTCTCTTTTCATCCCATTTAGATGGTTAATGTTCTATTAATTAGTTTAACTAAGAAATCATAAGTGTATTAACTAATTTGTTGTTAGACATGTTAAACTTCCTAAGCACTATATGAATATACTTCCTTGCAAGCCATCCTTTCATGGTGGTTTGCAAGGAAGTGCATTGAAACATAGTTTGTTCTCTCTGTCCTTTGTAATTTGAATGCCCAAAATATTCTTAGCTTCCTCGAGGTCACTCATATCAAACTTTCTTGCAAGCTACCCCATTATGGAGCACATAATTTTTGTGTTATTTTTAACTAGAAGCATATAATCTACATAAAGAGTAAGAATCACATAATTAGTTTATTATCTATATTTTTGTATACATAGTGATCCGCCTTGCTCTTTATAAAATGCATTTGAAGGATATACCCATCAAATTTTTTGGTGCCACATCTTTTGAGATTGTTTTAGATTATACATGAATTTTTTCAGCTTACACACTAAGTTTTTATTACCTTTTATCTTGAATCTTTCTGGTTGTCACATAAAAATCTTTTCCTCTAGGTCATTGTGAAGAATAACTCTCTTCACGCCTGAACACTCTAAATAATACAAAGCTCTTGTAGATGCAACTAAAACCACTCGAATAAATGTTATTTTGTTCAATGAGAAAAAGACTTTATCAGAATTTATACCATAAATTTGAGAGTAACTCTTGGCCAATAATCACATCTTATATTTCTCTTAGGCTATGATATTACATTAATCTTTTGTTTGAATACTTATTTGTGCTCTATTGCTTTATGACCTTTAATTAACTCTAAGTTTTTAGGTGTAATTATCTTCAAGGTATTCCATCTTTTTTTCTATGACTTGTTTCTATTGTTTTGATTTTTGATAGATTATGATCTCTGCTATAGTGTTCTATTCATCCCATATAACAAGAAGTGCACTGTCTATATGCCTCATTAGTGGGTTTATGACACTTGTAGGCCTCAGCATAGGTGCAAACTTCATTACTTCATCATTAGACTCGTCATGCACTGATGAATGGAATTGACACTATTCATTTTTTTAAGAATTCCGAGTCATGACTTCATTATTTGCTGTTATAATATTATGAATCTCAATGTTATAATTTCATGTGGCAACCGAATTTTTTAATGTTATGCTTTTGATGAAAGTTGCAATCACCAAGTTTCACATTATAGTATTTGGTTGAGTCATGATGATTTGATTTCATATTATTCCTTTGAGAAAAGTTATGACATTCATATTGCATGTCATCACGTTGAGTTTAGTTGTGCTAACTTCTCTTCATGTCATCCTTCTAGGAAGTCATGATAGCTTATGATACTTATTCGAGAAGAATTATGATATTTAAGTTGCATGTCATGATGTTGTGTTGAGCCATGATAATCTTTCTTTGTTTCACCCATTTGATACAAGTTGAGATAATCAACTTTCATGTCACGATATTGGGTTGAGTCTTGATGACTAGATTTTATGTTGTGATTTTGAGGAGAATCACAACTAGCTTGCTCCTTGGATTGTAAGCAATCCAAAACTTATTTCAGCATGTTGTTTGTGATGTAATCGCAATATTTTTTTTCACAGATGTTTCCAAATCTCCAATGTTATAATATTATTGAATTTTTTCTAACTTTTTTTATCACATGTTGTAGTTTCTTTAGAAGATAGAGTCTTGGCTCCAATATTCTGAGCTGCGACATCTACCGAGTCACGATGTCATTTGATCATGTGTGTGATTTCTAGTGGCCTTTGCCTATTGTGCTTTAGATTTTACATACTTGTTAAGGAAATTTATTTCTCTCAATGATGTCATTTTTTAATTAAGAAGTCACGATTAGAACTGAGGAAGATGATAGTCATTAACTTGTACATCAATCCAGCTTAAAGTGTCAAACGGGCCATGCTGGGTCGGTATGGTTTGAATTTTGGTGCCCCAGTTCAGCCATTGTGCACATGCTGTGCTGGATACGACATGAACTGGGTGCCCCTGCTGTGTCGTACTGGCATGGCCACATTGTAGGTCAGCTTGATATGACATGATGACATGATGACATGCCTTTTTGAATTGAGCATGCTGGTTCCTACTATGTCGGACTGAGTCATGCTGGATTAGGTCAGCACTGGCATGACACTGCCAGTGGCCAGGCCAATGCTTAGTGCCAGTGGGGTGCATTAGGGCCCAGCTATTTGGCCAGTGTCAATGGGCATTGGGCAAGGGTCAAGGGCTCAGCCTAAGTGGCTGGCAGATGCAGTGGGGTACTGGAACTACTAAGTGCCACTGCCACAATAATCTCAACCACCCACCCACTTTACCAGCATTGCGGAGTGTTGTGTTGCATCAAGTGCTGATTTCTGTTATGGCTGCGGCACCAGTATCATTTTATGGTTTTTATTTTTAAAGCTTAAACTTTTAAGTAAAATTTTTATTTTTTTTTAAAAATAAAAACAAAAATATTAAAATTAAATTGCACTATACTTCAATGCAAATTAAAATAAATAAAATAAATAAGATCATAATTTAATAAAAAAATGTAAATATATATTTTAATGAATATTATGATATTATATGAAAAATAATAATAATTTTAAAAAGTTTAAATGAAAAATTGAGTATATCAGTAAAATAAAATTATATTATATTGAATGTCAGTTCTCTGAATGACTGAGTTTAATATTTGTAATTAATTTGTGTCAGTAGTATGATTTAGATTATTATTTTTGATTTTGAAGCTAGCATTAGCCTTAGTATTCTTGATGTTTTTGTATGAGTTATTTATATTAGTAACTCTTTTATTGTATCTTGAATACTCATGTTTGAAGTTGTGCATGACACGATTTGAGGCATGACATGATTCAACCATGCCTGTGATTGTATGACCTGGTTAAATGCAGTATTTGGCCACGCAATGGCTCTGGCCATATTTGGCCAAAATTTCTAGCATGAGAGGCACTATATGGCACGATGACTAATGTGAGCCAGTTTTGGCCTAGATGGCCAAACAAGCTAGCATAGTCTTTCTCTAGGCTAGTCTAGTCCCGATCCATGCTAGCCTGAACCTAACTTAGGATATCTTGGAATAATTCAACCTGTCCTAGAATGAACTCTTGCTACATTGGAATGAAAATTGGCTATCCTAAAATGAACCTAGGCTTCTCTGAAATGAACCTAGACTATCTTGGAATGAATCCTAACTAGCCTCGAATGAACCCTGACTTCCCTGGAATGAACCTTGGCTACCTTGGAATGAGCCTAGTTACCTTGAATGAACACAGACTATCTTGGAATGAATCCAGGCTACCCTTGAATGAACTCAAGCTATCTTGGAATGAACCCAGGTTAGCAATTGGAAAATTTTTGAGAGCAATGAGAGGAAAAGAGAAAAGAAGTTTTTATTGAATAATTGTGAAAAATAAATAAATGAATATTGTATTTATAGTTTTTTTGATTATATAAATAAATATATTTTTATTTTTTTTATATTTTATAAGATAAAAATCTTATACCCATTAGAATTTTGCCAATGAGTCGTGGGAAGCAATTTGATGGCTCAAAATTAATATTCTAAAATACTTTCCTGCTAAATGATAGTCATTTGTGTTGTTTTGTCGCAGTAAATGTTGAGTTGTTGGGGGTTCAAACTGCCAAAAAATGGCCTGTTGTTGGAGCATGCCTTTTTTTAAAAATGTTTGATTTTTTTAAAAATCAATCATTCTGACTTGCTAGGCATGCTGACCATGTTTGTTACGACACCAGCACGCTGGCCATGTTTGGCATGAAACTAGGCACGCTGGGTGCTGGCCTTCCATGGCAAGTATTATGCCTGAGTCACCTGATCCACTTGAAATACTACATCAATCCATTGTTCCTTGAGCAATAACCCATGTTCTACGAATCGTTTTACATGTATTGTCATCATACGTGAAAATTAAGCTTGCAGTTGTTATTTATCCCAATTGAGATGATGTTTTTGCTAAGGTACAAAATGTTTTTTATTTTTGGGATCTTTTTCATAGTCTCATCATATTTTTTTCATATTCAATATTTGATTGACTATAATGTTAATAGTAAAGTTGTGCATATACATTCTTTTATTATTATAATTTTTATACTCATAGAATAATTCTCGATGTGGAGTCCTGAGATATTAGACTTTATAATTAATGAATCACGTGACCTCATAGGTGTGAGCAACATATGATGTTGCAAAGTAGACATTTCTTTCAGGCTCTACCTATTTCGTTGATCCACTTCTATCATTTCTTGTCTTGGAAGTATTTGCTCGGCAATCCTTTCTGAAGTGTCTTAGCTTATTGCATTTTCAGTACTTGATCTCGAACTTTTCTATGATTCTTTACATTTTTCAAAACTGTGTTTTGCTTGCTAGACTAGGATGATTGTTATCATTAGTTATGCCTCTTACAAGTAACACTTCACTCGATGATACTTTCATGTTGTGCCTTTTTATATTCTCGCACAAAGGAGCTACAACACTCTCTCAAGTTCTAATTGTGTTTGTTTGTTCTAGTATTCATATACTAATCACTTAAATACAAATCATAAATACAAGTAAAATCACATCGTGACAACACGTTCAATATTGTGGCAACATCGAAGACATTTGTGCATTATCTCGATAACAATTAGAGTTGCGACAACATATTACTATTTGTGACATTTAATTAACACTAGATGCAATAATATCTTTTCATGTTGCAAGATTACTCTAGCCATGATGATATATTTCACGTTATGACAATAACGTGAGTCATGATCTAAAGAAAAACGTTGTGATTATCACAAATTAAGTAGATGGTAGATACAGTCGCTACATAGAAGAATCAAGTCACAACTTCAACATGTCTAGTTATTCTTCAGTTTGTGATCTGTTTTTCTATAATAGTTATCTACCATTATTTCAGATGATGTATGAGCCAATTTTTATATAAAGAGGTTTTGAAGTCTGTGTATATAGAGCTTGATGAAGTATAGCTGAACATGATAACATGGTTGCGCTTCTATGTGGTGACAATGTGTGCAAGTGTGTGGTGAAACAATACATGTAGGATGTGCAACATGGTGTAAAAATGTGTGTAGCTTGGTGTAACAGTTGTGTGCAGTGTGTTATATTATTATTGAATGGTGTGCTGTGTAGTGCAGTCAGTAGTGCAGTGTGAGGTGAAATGTTATTTAGTGTGGTCGTGGTGTGTGCAATAGTGATATACAGTGTGTGTAATAGTAGTGCTGTGTGAGCAACATCGGGATGCAATGTGTTCAACATTGGTGTTGTGTGGCATTCAATGCAATGTGGTGCACTTGTGGTAGTTTGACGTGGTTTTAGTGGTAGTAATGCTGGTAAATGAGTTGAGCATCCATGCCTAATATGGGAAAAATTGGGCCTGATATGGGCCCAACATGACAAAAATCATTCTTGGAATGGGTTTGATTTAGGCTGGATCTGATGGGTTGCCCGCATGCTCTCAAATAATTGCGAAATGACACGACTCAAAATTTTAGCCTACTTGGGCCAAATATGTTCCAAGTCAAAATTCATTATTGAATTTTAAAAGCCGTGTCCTGAGTTGAGCAGAATCTATTATTCAAGTTTGGTGTGTGAGACCCACATGCCATATTTTTTTTTTTGAAAATGTGGCAGTTGAAGGTGTTGCGACGCCTGCATTGATTGTGCTCCTCATCAGCCCGGCCCAACCATGGTCTTTTCACCAAGCCAGACCTAGTTGTTAGTCTAATTCCAGTCTAGCTTAGATTAAACCCAGTCTATCCTCTTACCATGAATCATGCTAAATTAGCCATTGACTAACTTGACTCGACATGGTTCATGACGGCCTGATTTTTCCCATGAGCTACCGGGTTATGTCGGGTGGCCTATATTTGTAGACTTTTATGGTTGGCACGACATGACTTTCAAATCAGGCTAAGTTGGCTGACATGGTGGCTGGCTTGGGCCACAAAAATGTCTTTGACTACTTATCTTGGAGACATGGGGAGTACTAGTTGTGGTAGAAATAGTGGCAGAATATTCTCAGTATATTGCACATACTATAGGAAGAGTGAGCATATAAAAGAGAGGTTAATTATTTTTAGAATATAGATCGAATGCACCACAAATTAGTCAATGACACATGCAAATAATTGAATCTATTTAGAGGTTTTCATAATGTTTTTTGATCTTGATGATTACTAGAAAGAAATATGTATATCTTTTCTCTAGTAAGTTAATAAAAGATATTTTTCATTCCATAGATATTACAATTTCAATAATTCATCTTTTAACTCCAAACTTTTAGGTTATTTGATCATTGGAAAAAGTTTCATCACAAGTAATTTTTTTTTATTTTTTCTTTATTATTTTATGCTGATATAATTAATGACATTGATGATAATAATATTTAATATAATACTTTATTTTTTTATGAATTTTATTATTTATTTATTTATTTATGAATATTCATATACTTAATTTTTTGTAAGTTATTTTACCAAATATTTTGATTATAATATTAATTTTTTTTCATACTAATATTATTTTTTTGTAAGTAAAATTTTCTTTTATGATCATGTATTTTATTAAGTATTAAGTGTAACTTATTCTCTGTTTGGATATTTTTAACTTATTTTTTATCTTTGGTCAAATTGAAAAATTTGAATCTCAATATTAAATTTGTATTTATGGTATATTGTGAGACTTGTTTGCCTAGAAATCATACTAGAAATATTTTTTTTGGCATGTCAAATTTGTGTAAGAAAATATTTAATCTAATTCACTAAGATATTAGAGGATTTAGTAGAGTTAAGACTTAAAATGATTTGATATATTATATTATTTTTATTGATGATTTTACTTATTTTATTTAATTTTTTTGAAATAAAAAAAATATTTAGTTATGATAAATATTTAGTTAATATAAATATTTCATTTTGTTAAAAAATATTCTAAGATGTTTTTGGGGCTATATAATTTTAACTGACAAATACATGAATCATGATTAGTCAATTATCTTGTTTTTTTTATCATTTATTTTTTTAAATTTTGTTTCTTTAAAAGATATTGTTTAGTTTATTACTTAAATTGTTTGAGTGTCTATTTTATTTTGGATCTCTTTTAAGATTTGATAAGATAATATTTATGATGATATGATGTATCATTTTTTATTACTTTAATATCAAAAAATGTATAAGTTTTTCTAAGACTCATAAAATACTAATTAGTATTAATACTATTATTTTTAAGCATAATTACTTTTTACATGATTCTGAATAGAGTAATAATTTAAAAGAGACATTTCAATATGTTATTCATTCTTGTTCATCAAAAGTTTGGATATGGTGACTATTTTTCAATTGAATTTGGACGGAGAAAAAATTTACAAGAGACATCTAAATTTATTATTTTTTCTTACTCATCTATAATCTTATTTGAGTCTCTAACTAGGAGAGAGTATTTCTTTATAATTTGTTGATTCATATTTTGTTGACTCTTATCTTGATTATAGAAAAAGTTGATTCTTGAGAGAATTAATTCATTTTAGAAAATGGATCTCCTTTTGGTCAATTGAGATTGTAGCAACTACTTTTGCTTTTTTCTTAACTGTAATGTGTTGGGAGCTAAAAGACTTGTTTGATTGAAGTTAGTTATTTATTTTAAAAGAAGAGAACTTGCACATTTTATTATGAACGAAGAAATCTCTTCTAATAAGTTAGAAGATCATGTAATAGTCTTTTTTTTTATTTTGATCTTTTGATTACTATTTAGAAGAAATATATCATTTGTACTCATAACTTTATTTAACATATTTTTTTGTATCATAATTTTTAAAGGCACACCTCATGCATGCTTAACACTAAGCTTATCAGGCCCAGGCAAAAGCAACATGCCTCATTTTGCCTCAACACAAATATTATTCCCACAAAACATATTATTCCTGATTCTCAAAGCTCCTTTACAAATCAAATTTCAAAAGCCCATCCACAAATCATATTATTCTCAAAGTTCTATTATACTTTCGAAAATTATAGATAATATGTTTATCTTAGAATTATATATATAAAATTATTAAAATATTATTATTTTATTTTAAAATTCTCAAAGTTTGTGATAATGTGAAATATTAATAATATTTGATTTTTATGTTTTATGTCATTTACTTGATTTTATTTCATTAATATATAAAAATTATGAATAATATTTAGTTAAAATAATATATATACGTATGTATGTACGTATATATTCGATACGTGCCTCACAAAAAAAGTCTGCACTTTAATTGCGTCTTGCACCTCAAGGTCATAAAAAATTTTTGTACATTAGTGCACTGTGCACTGTGCACCTTAAATAACTATGAGTTATACTAATATTTTTTTAATTTTTTTATTTATGTAATTATTTATCATGATGATATTATGATATTTAAGTCTAATTTTTTTTATAAGATCATATACTAAATTTTTTGTGCTGAACACTCACAAAATGTGGTTGCATAATGAAAAATACACATTGGGGACTAAGAGACATGATCACTTTTGATAGAGTTTGTTTATTCTAAGAGAAGAGTTAATGGATTAAAATGAAGGAAGTTTCCTTAGAAGCTAGAAAATTATATTGTCGACTTTTTTGATTTTGATTTTATACTTATTTTTGAAATAAATGAAAGTGTTGTATTCAATTTTATTTAACAAGTTTTATTATCTGCATAACTTTCTATATGTTTTATATTTTTTATTTTTGATAATATTGAAATGTATAATTTTGTTTTTGAAATCTTATCTCATTCAGGAAAGTGTTTAATTATGGTGTAAGAGATAAATGCTCTTTAGTATAATTAAATTCGAGGACTAATATCTCGATTTTTCGGAATAAATGTTTGATTTTAATTGTGAAATCTTATTTTCTTCATTGTGATCTTGAGGATTATATATATATATATATATATATATATATATATGAATCAATCACTTTTTTTCAAGCCTAGTCATAGTACTTAGATCTGATTTCTATCGCCTAAAATAGTTAATTAATTTTTGAACTAAAATATTTTATTGATCATATATGTGGATGATATTTAGTTTAGTTAAGACATTGAATTGAGAATCACACAATTGAATTAGTATCTTCAATTATAATTTCAGTTAAAGAATCTTGAGATATTTATATACTTTTATTATATTGAGGTGACATATAATTGTAGAGGTAATGTTTTGTTTCCGAAAAAATAAGCTTTGTGTACTTTTTAAATGAATGATTTTTTGACTAATATGAGCTCTTCAATGGACTCAAGCAGTTATAGAAAAATTCTAAGAATATTATTTATTTGATTATTATCAGATTAAAAATATTTTTGTGTAATTTATATGCTTAATCATTTCCTAGTTTTTTTAAGACTCGCTCACTTTGAAATCATTTTTCACATACTTATGTAAGTGACAAAATCTCTATTGTTTGATATTTTATTTCATAATCATGATAATATTCTATTAGTCGAGTATGTAATTTTTAATTGGTGACCAATTTGTTTAAAGTGAGATCTATTATAATTATTAAATATTTTTTTGAGATACTTTTTCTTATGAAAAAGTAAGAAACATAAGACGATAATCATAGTTTTTTGTGATATTATCTGCATCATGTGCATTATTTTGAGAATCTTCATCTTTTATTTTTTAATTAATTATTTATTATTATCATCTACATCTTTCAATGAAATTGGGTTAATGATTTTACTTGATGAAAATTTTCAAGTATTGTTTGTCTAATCTATTTTTCTTATTGTTATAAATTTGTATAAATTTATAATCTCATTAATATATCAAAAAATTTGCACATATATGTTTTATTGAAGATTGTATTACTTATAATTAATTTATTAACTTATATTTTTAAATATACCTTGATTTTTTTCATAATTCGAATGCTATATTTTTTGTTGAGTACCTTCATTTCTTATTAATAAAGAAATGATTTAGTGAAATATTTAACTTATTTTATTAAAATATATCTGTATATATATAATCATTTAAATAAAAAAACACTAAACAATTAACCTAACGTTCTAGTTTTTCTTGTCGTAAAAGATAATTTATTTTTAAATAATCCTTGAGATTTTATATACAAATTTATTTCTTCCACAGTTTTTTCTGATATAAAAATTATTTTATCTCAGTTTCAAGATATATTTATATAGACTATTCATAATATCTTTATCATCCCTCCTTATATTTGGTTTATCATGGAAGAATTTGAGTTTCAAAAAGTGCCCGGGCACATGCAAATGCCGATGATGTTGAATCTGACATCACTTAATCAATGATTTTCATAAATTCTTTATATTTATCTTCATTTTAATAGAAACTTTTCACAATTGTGTATTAGTTCTACAAAAGATCTCATAAATATTGTACCTAAATTATTTGACGCCTCAATCATTTTGCCCTTTATATAAGAAGCCACTACGTATCTTTTTAAGGTGGTTCCATTCTTCATTTATGTGAAATTTTACATTGCATAAGTGCAATGAATCCTAGCTGTTGATTCCTCATTTTTCTCAATCTTTGTCCATAATTCCTATTTCCAGACCAGATTTTGATTTTTTTTAGGAAGTAATCTGCTCTTGTTTTTCTCAACTCCAGCCTCATCTTTCATTTTGCTGCAACATATGAGGTTTCACAACTAAGTACAGAATGGTCTTATCTCAGCTCGACAATGCGTCATCAGATGTCAGGTCATCTGCCGAACCATCAATTCCTATTTTTGTTGATCTATCCACTATTCCAATCACTTGCCAGTAGCTAAATGGGTATAATTTTCTCCAATGGTCACAATCCTTCATGATGTTTGTGTGTGCTCGCTGCAAAAATGATTTTTCTCACTTCTAATGCAGCTCCTCCTTAACTAGATGCTTTGAGTTTCAAATTGTAAAAGTCGGAAAATAATATGGTGATGACTTGGCAGATTACTTCTATGATATTTTAGATTGAAGAAAACTTTCTCTTGTATCAAACTAGTTTTGCTATTTGGGAGGTAGCCCATTAGACATATTCGAGCAGTGAAAACATGATTTCTTTGTTTGAAGCTGAAAGTATTATTCATGATCTCAAACAAGGGGATGTCAATTTGATATACTATTTTAATTCTATTGCACGTTAATGGAAGTAATTTGACCTTTTTTGAAATCTTTGATTTGAAGTACACTTAGCATAACCATAGCCACAGGTCCAATTTAATATGATTGCACTAATCATGTGGAGATTAAGTGATTGACAAACATTTCATTAGTGACAAAGTTGAAGGCAAGATTGTTCCACTCATCTAGATCTATACACCTACTTTTGAGCGAGTGACAAATATCTTACCTAAGCTTTTCAACTTTGTAAGATATATACATTTCCGTTTGAGCGGAAGTGTAGAAAGCCAAATTTATGTGTTTGTTAATATTTAATTTTTATGATATTTAGATATTTTAGGAATATTCTAGGTTGTAATATTTATTTTCTTTAAAGAAAGGCAGAAAGTAATTTTTGCTTTTTTTCTTTCTTTAAGTTTTGATGGGAGCACCCAACTAGTAGGTTGTCCCAATCATTTTTTCCTCTTTATACGGAGTTTTTGTTTTTTGAGTGATTCCTTTCCTCATTTATGTTAAATATTTTTATATACAAATTTTCTTACACCACAAAATTATATTTATGGTTTATCATAAAAGAATTTGGAATTCAAAAAGTATTGTGTTGCATGCGAAGGCCGTTGATACTGAATATGATCTCTTATTAATGATTTTCATGACTTTTTTATATTTCTTTTTATTTAATAAATATTTTTCACAATTATATTATTCTTCTACTCATGACCTCATAAATGTAGCACATATTAGTCTTGTTTCACTATCAACTATTTTAAACACACGGATAATGAGGTCCGACATCTTTAAGCAAAAGATGATAGTAATCTCAAATAAAGATATTAGAATTATGTTAGCTATAATTCATTTACTTTCTGATCAATTTGGGACTTATAATTATTTTTCTCAAATAATTTTTGAATTCTTGTACATGAGATAATGTTATAAAAGTAGCAGCCAATCAATACTTAGAAAGCCTAAATAATTTTCTTTTTCTATAAATCGTCACTTAGCAAGCCAATTATATTGAGTAGTCCCAATAGATTATAAAGTCATTTATTAATATGGTCCTCTCTATTTCCTCATAATGTCGGATAGTTTTCCAATATACGTAAACATTAAGTCAAACATTGTGTGATATATGATATCCAATACATATATGACTACTTTAATTGTAATAACCTCCATATATAATATTATAACTTATAAATAATAAATTTATATAAGTTATTATTCATTAACATTAATTATTTAAATTTTATAATTAAATAAAAATTCAACAAACAATATTTATTAGTTATCCATCATCACATAATCTGAATAATTTTTTATGATCATTTGAATAATATAATTTTTTTCAATTTGTTCTAGTCAATTGTCATGTAAATTAAATATTTTCACTTATCGTAATTTATTGAAAATGTGTCAAATTATATAAATATGATTTCCTTTGAATAATAATAAAAAAATTACTAAAATTTTATATTCAATTGGTCTATACATTCGACATAATAAAATAATTATTCTTTTTTCATTTTATTGGATGATCTTTTATCAAATCATTGATAAAAGCTAATACTTTCATGATGTTAATAACTATTATTTTATGAAGATTTGATTCTTGTATATTCACATTATATTGATCAATAGTCTTAATTATTAGTTAAAAACTCAGTTAAGTGATTGCATTAAATGTAATAACGACCTCATACATCCACTTTGTGATCAGCTTGCAAGCTCTCTATGTTTCTTTTATAATCATCTCCAAATTTTAAGTGATATTTAATCATAAGATCTTTTTGTTGTGGTCTTTTTGAAGATTATAACCCACCACTATTTTCTTATTATTTACTATCTCTATTAGAGATATCAGTCACTCCTATTTTACTACTACTCTCTTTATCAAAATTTTCATTTTGGTAGTCAGAAATATTTGTTTATATTTTGGTTATTTATAGGGGTGTAATCGAGCCGAGTATTATGCAGGCTCGACTCGGCTCGGCTTGGTTTTAAAGGAGTAGGTTCGAGCTTGTTCACTAGCCTGTTTACGAGCTGACGAGCCGAGTTTGAGGGTGCTCGGGCTCGGCTCATTAAACTTACGAGCCTGTTCACGAGCTTGATTCACGAGATTGTTTATGAGTCTGGTTAACGAGCTTGCTCACAAACCTATTCACGAGCCTATTTATGAGCTGACGAGCTGAGTTTAAGGGTGCTTGGGCTCGGCTCGTTTAACTTAAGAGTCTCAAAATAATGTTCGGGAATTAAAGAAAATGTTCATCTAAAATAGCCAACATACAACTAAATTAAAAAGATAAGATAATAAAAGTTCAATTAACTTGATTGAAATTTAAGAGTTAAAATATTTATTATGTTCATTTGTAGAAAAAATTTGTTGTGCATCAAGCCTTCTTCATGTTCACGAGCTTGTTCACGAGCTTGGTTTATGAGCTTGTTTACAAGCCTGGTTAACGAGCTTGCTCACGAGCTTATTAACGAGCCTGTTTATGAGCTGATGAGCCGAGTTTGAGGGTGCTCGGGCTCGGCTCAATTAACTTATGAGCCTCAAAGTGATATTCGGGTTTAGCTCGTTTAACTTAATAAACAAGTTCGAGTGAGCTTTTAACGAGCTGAACCCTGAGCAGCTCGCGAGCAGCTCGGCTCGGTTACAGCCCTAGTTATTTATATTCATTTGCTTTATTTGTGAATTTTTTTATACTCATATGCTTTTTTATTTTTTTTTGTAATATGTTCTAGATATTTTCTATACTTAATAACATTTCTTAAATTACTAACAAGTTGTTACTTGTGTTTATATATTCACCCTTTTGTTATTTATCATAAAAGATACTCATGAGAGTGTTCAAATCTTTCTTAATGACTAAATGAGTATTCTTTTTTTTTTGATATATTCTTCTCTTCTTGAGTTAGAGTCTATTTCTTCTTGAATTTTACTCTCATATCCATAAATAATAGAAATAGAGAAAAGTATCAATAGCCTTGAAAAATGCCAAGAATTTCACTTTCACATGGCTAGAGTTGTTTTGGGAAGATTTTTTTTTCAAACAAAAAAAGAAGCAACAAATTAGGGTGAGGGGGATGTAGGCACATTGCCAAAATGACATTGTTTTTGTCTAAGGAGTAGGTCCAAAATGACGTCATTTTGGTCCTTTGATTACTAATTTACTATACTTATATTTATTTATTTTTTATTTTGTAAAATAAAGGGTGTTGGGCATCATTTGGTGCCTTGCTGTGGGGGTTTGCACCTTGTTGTGAGCGTATGCTTTTTGCCCAAGTGGCATCTTTGTTAAGGGTGGTGCCTTTTTTTAAGCAAGACATTGGAGCAATGCTTCGCAATGCTTGTTGCCTAGATGTGATCATTGTACGTGTCAAGCAAGGAAGCACAGACATGGCTCCCTATAGCCATGTCCACGTGTTCACACCTGGACATGTGGATACAGTAAGAACACGACACGAATATGTGTCCGATACGCCACGTGATATATCATTGATCAATCCGTATTTGATACGCCACATGACATATTGGATAGTTGCGTTGGCTGTCGTATCCATACAGAGAGTGATCGACATCCGACGACGTCCAGAGGCCAAAGTCGTCGCATGGGTGACGTTGGCCACTCGACGCAGGCGGCTGGCGTGATATGTGGGGAGGCAGGGTGTGGGCGTGATTTGAGGGGGGGAAGTAGAGGTGTCAACCGGGCCGGCCCGGCACGAGGCACGTCACGGTTCAGCCGTGCCTGGGCCGGCCTGGCACGGAAATTTCTCGTGCTCAGGCTCGTGCCGTGCCCGATCACGGCACGATCGTGTCGAAATCAATTTTTTTTAAATTGATTGTTACGGGGGCGTAGAAACCCTAATTTTTTAAAAATTAGGGTTTTGGGTGCGCCGAAATCCTACTTTTATTTTAAAATTAGGGTATTAGGCGTGCCGAAACCCTATTTTTTTTAAATTTAGGGTTCAGGCCAAACCTGGCGAACCATGTCGCAGACCCGTGCCGGGCTGACCCCCCCTCCCCCCCACAAAATCGTGATGGGCTAGGCACGACACAGTTACAGTACCGTGCCGTGCCTGGCCCAGCACGAAAGCACGGTCGGGCCTGAAAAAATGGGCCAGATCGGCTCGGCATGTTTCGTTTGACACCTCTAGGGGGATGCAGGGGGCGGGTGCGGTTTGAGGGGGGAGGTAGGGGGCGGGCGCTATATGTGAGGACGCAGGGCTGACATAAAATAAAATAAAATTTATTTTTATATAATATAAGATAATTATAAAATATTATTTTATAAAATAAAATAATTATAAATATTATCTTATAAAATAAAATATTTTTATTTTATAAAATAAAAAAATATATATTTATCTTATAAAATAAAATATTTTAATTTATTTTATAAAATACTTAATATTTATAAAGAAAATTTTTATTTTTAATTTTATTTTTTTTATCATTTCGTATCCTAACCGTATTTGTATCTTAGTTTTTTAGAATTTGTTATGTCCCTGTATCTTGTCGTGTCGTATCCCTGTGTCCGTGTCTGTGTCATTGCTTCTTAGGTACAAGGGTTCAGACAAGTAAAACATTGGTATGAGACACGCAATACAACTCACGACAACACACAACCACATAAGCACCATTCAACATGTCATAAATTATGACCTAACAAAACAAGATTAATAAAATAGTCAAAAATTATGACCTAACAAATAGCAAAATGACATAACAACATAAGGAGCGACATCCAAAAAATAAAAAATAAGCCTGACAATAACGTGACTTTCTAAAAATATGGAGGGACTAAACATGTTGCTCATGATGGAGGAGAAAAATATCTTCTTAAAACATGAATCAACCATCCCTCAAAATTTTTCAATAACAATTAAAATTTGTCAAAATTAAATAGTCAAAAATTACCTTAAAAAAATATTTCAATCATCATCCACTAAAAATGACTCAACTATAATAACAAATATCATTTCATTATTCTGACTCCTATATATGTAATCCCCAACTAATTTTCATAATGAATGATCAAGAAAAACTATCAGATTAATATATTAAAATTAAAATGACTTCATAATCATCATAATAATCTCATCACAAAGATAAATCATCAATATGCAATAACAAAACACATAAATAAGAATGATAAATAAGTCATATAGACAACATTATACTTCTCAAGGCCATGAGAATAAAATCAAACAAAATTATGTATAAATCATATAATTTGACTCAAGTCAGAGTATACATATTAATAACACAATTTGCAGGAAATAAATAATGTGTCTTAATATTTTTTGTTCGCTCATAAAATATTAAATTGAATATTATATGGCTCATTGCTTAATTATGATACTAGAACGTATTATTAGAAGTAAATCATCACTTGATTAATAGTATTATTTATTTCAGTTCTTTGATATTTATACTAATTATATTTGAACATGAATATATTAGAATTTATTATTTATAGGTATTATATATAGTAGTAGTAGGATTTATTTCTTTATACCTATTTATTAGAATTCGTAGTCTTGATTGACTAAGGATTAAAAACACTATTAATATATGTACACCTTGACTATTTAGATGAGCAATCAATTTTATTTCAAAGGCTTGGCTAATATGGAGGTTGATTCCCTCTAAGTGATCAAATTTCTCTCTAATTTTTTTATGAAACCCTAGGGTTTTATTGCTTGGTATCATAGATGAGGTTCTCGTAAGTTTTTTCTTTTTCTTCCGCCGTTTTCCTCTTAGGTATCACTGTTCTACAATCATATACTATGGCTACAAGTAATTTTGCAGTATCCTAACTTAAAGCCATTGAGGTAAAAATTTAAAACAAGTTGCAGAAGTTCTTGAGGAGTTCAAGAAGAATTTACTTGAGAGCTTTAGCAGGAGTCAACTCAACAAAATCTTGATTTTTACCAGTAAACAATAGAAACAATCTGAAGTTGTAGGAAGAGGCTACGGAGAGCATGATAATGTTCACCTTCACATGAAAGTAAGTTTTCTTCGATGATAAGATAATGCTCCAATTAGGTGAATTTCTAGAGCAAATAATTTTTTTTGCTTTCATAAAACTTTAAAAGATTCTTAAGTAGAAATGACTTCAATCCAATTACATGGGCGAGCATGATAATGATTTCAATCATGAAGTCCCTTCATGGGAGCAATTTAAGAAATTTTATTTTTGTTTGGTTTGGATCATTCGAAATTTCGAATATGAGAATATTGATGAAGAGCTTGTGAAAATTCACCAGATTTATACAGTGTTTGAGTATTCTAGTCAATTTGAGTAACTATAAAATTGAGCTAAATAATGGTAAAAATGACTTTTGGTTAGAATATTTATTGACGTCCTTAATCCATACATTAATTTTGTAATGAGGGTTCGCCAGCCTAACAATATGATAGCCACAATTTCTTTTCCACGGTTGCATGAGTAAATAAAATTACATGGAAACTTGCCGAGCCAAGAATGCTAATAAACAAGTGGTTAACTAGGACAATTGATCCAAGAAGAACTCAAGGAACAATCAACAAAAGATTTCTGTTGGCATTGCAAATAAAGATGGTGTAGGGATCATTGTAGTAAGCAAGGAAAACTTTTGATGGTCAAATTGTTTGAAGATAAACTTTAATTTGAGGCTATAGAATCTGATCACTAAGGTATTAATAATGATGGTGATATTATTAGTTGTCAGTTGTACTATTCATGCATTAGCCAGCTATTCTAATTTTCTAACTATGATGGTTGAAGGGTTTTTGAAACAACAATATGTTATCATTTTAATTGATACTGGCATCACTAATAATTTCATGGATAACAATGTTAATGAACAATTGGATTATCATATTGAATTTTTTGAGTAGTTTGAGATAAAAGTTGATCAACATATGATTAACTTGTGATAATAAGTGTTCCAAAGTGAAGATTGTTTTGCAGGGCCAAGAATTATACATGGATTTGTTCTTACTGCCATTAGAAGATTATGAAGTTGGCTTGGGTTCGAATGACTATAAACTCTAGGTGATATCTCTTGGAATTTTACAAAATTAATTATGAAATTTGTTATTAATGGAAAACATTGATCCTCGAGGACAGATGTGGTAGCAAAATCACAAAAGTTATTAGCCATTTAATGAAGAAGGTTATTCGAAAGTAAATAGCCATATTAATGGATATCTTGTACAATTTTGGAGCATATGTGAAGGAATTGTGAAACTTAGACAAGATTAAAATATTTAGTCATTGCTAGAAGAATTTAAGGATATATTGGCATAGAGGTGTCATTTTGTCAAATGGGCCTTGCCGTGCCATGTCGGAATGGCCCGTTTCAGGGAGGCACGGCCTTGCCACCTTGCCCTGCTACTGCCAGACTACATGCATAACCCTTATATTCACTGCACTAGCAATTCTCCCCAATAATGAAAAAACCTGCCAAACATAAAAACAAAACATAATTTCCAGAAATTGGTGGTGGCAATGATGTTGCTTGATGGCTGTAGATGAATCTGGTGTTGTAGTAGAAATGTCAGTGACTTGTAGTAATATTTGTGTTGGCTAAAGTAGGAAAAGCTTATGTGCATTGTGGCTGTAGATGGCACCGGTGCTCTAGTAGAACTATTGGTGCCTTGTAGAAATTTTGGCATCAACAAGGGCCAAAAAAGCTTTTTAATCAGTGATGGCTAATACCGACGTGCTGCAGCTGTGATCGGAGCTTCTTTATAATGGAGGTGGTCGATGCTGACAATTAAACCCCAATTTACCTAAAAACTCGTAACAAAACATGTAAATCAATCGCACACGGGAAAACCCTATAAAGACATACAAATTGTAATACATAAACTATAACAAAATCCTATAAAATTTAGAATCTGTCTTATCAGATTGAGGCAACTTACATATTGGTTGTTAACATCCATACTAAAAAATTAAGAAAAAAAAAACATTGTGTGCTTGCAAGTCCACCACATCTCAACATGAAAAGAAAATTAGGATCATTGGAGGTTTTATCCAGTGTACAATTCTTCACATTTAGCATGTGGTTTGCGAGAAATTAATATTTGTTTTCGTGCGTACTAAGTTAAATTAGGATCATTAA
Organism: Sapria himalayana; assembly: GCA_029783825.1. Taxonomy (NCBI): domain Eukaryota; kingdom Viridiplantae; phylum Streptophyta; class Magnoliopsida; order Malpighiales; family Rafflesiaceae; genus Sapria; species Sapria himalayana. Next base: position 421,459 of record JAREIK010002715.1, read on the forward strand.
AAGAATGTAATAACCAGTTTTTGTTATGTTCAAGATGAGCAATAAGTGAGAGGATGGTAAAATTATTCTCTAAATATAGGAAATCAACTGATAGAATTGGCAAACATAGTAATTTTTGCACAAACATGCTTAGTTAGAAAAACTAGGCAATTGTTGCACTACTGAAGCAATCCCAAAAAATTAGAGATGTCAAATGGGCCTTGCAGACCCGACAAGACAATCTAGAATCCCGCATGGCCTGCATGCCCGGCAAGCTGGCCTTGGTCTGGATCCTTTCCACTTTCTTTAAATTTTTATCTGTTGTTTAACAACGGATGCTTCCAATATCTGGCCGATAGGACAGCGGCCTGTCACTGTCCTGTCGGCCACTCATCATTAAAAAAATATAAAAAATTAACATATATTCTAAGCCCAACCTGGCCTAGGAAGCTGGGCCATTGAGCCATTTCAGACTTGTCTTCCATGTTCCCATGTTGGCATGGCACGGTCTGTGTACCCAATTCATGCCGCGTACGGAATGATACAGTGGCATAATTAGGCAACAATTTGTGCCTTGTTGGTCCTGTTGTAGCCCGTTTGACACCCCTACAAAAAATACTTAATTGGAGGAAGGACCAACACGTAGATGTTCAACTGGGAAAACCCTGTTTTGTAGGAACTTAAACCAAAATTGGGAAGCTTGATGGTAGTGGAGGGTCTATTTGAGCAACCTTTCAAAATTTGGAGAAATTTAAATATATATTTCTTTTTCCAATTTATTCTCCATGTAAGTGATACAAAGTATCTCATTTTAATATTGGAAAATATTTGGCTAATAAGCAACATTCAGTAATTGTATGAGCATTCCAAAAGAAAAATATCAAGATGAGTATAATGATAATGTCATTTACGTTTTAATCTTGACATGCACATCAACAACTATAATATTTATGTTTAAAGAGTTGGATGTGGTACGTATTGCATCTTTAGTTTGCAAAATTGTTTGTAAACAATACTTCACTTTGTCTGCAGCTCAACCATGCCAGTGAAGTCTACTGTTCAGACACCGGATTTGTTTAAAGGTTGCCTTAAAGAATATCAGTTGAAGGGTCTTCAGTGGCTGGTTAATTGTTATGAGCAGGTTAAACCTTATTGTCATTAATCCTTTCTCTGCTCTTTTTTTTACTTAGGCATCCCTTCTGATATTTAGGGGTTGAATGGTATACTTGCTGATGAAATGGGCCTTGGAAAGACCATACAAGCCATGGTATTCTTAGCACATTTGGCTGAGGTGATTATTCTGATTGGTATGTTTATTGTTAATTTAACATGAAGAGGTTGAATTGTATTAATTTGTTGTTTCTACAGGAGAAAAACATATGGGGGCCATTTCTAGTTGTTGCCCCAGCTTCGGTGTTGAATAATTGGGTTGATGAGATTAACCGATTTTGCCCTGATTTGAAAGCTCTTCCCTACTGGGGCGGCTCTAATGAGCGGGCGATACTTAGGAAGACTATCACTCCTAGCCGCCTCTACCGTAGGTGATGCTTCTTGTTAAATATTCGATCCAAATTTTCATAATTTCATGATAATAGTCCATGCTATAATCAAAATATTTGTTTAATAGTTATTTATTATTTATAGTAAATCAGTAATGGTTTTTTTAAATACTTATTTAATTCATGGGTGTACCCAACAATTTGGTGTGCGATTTTTATAAGTCTCCAACTAACATTGTCAGAATGATATGACTCATTTTATTAGGTTGTAGTAGGCCATCATGCCAGTCTAGCATGAACGTTGGCTTGTTGACCCAACATTCAATGTATTGTGTTAGGTTTGCATGGTTTGCTTCAGGCACGTGAGCGATAGCATGACACGTTTTCATGTGGCTTGTGGTACTCTAGACTCACCGCCCAAACACAACTCAAACTGGTTTGATCCACACCCTCAAAGTCATAGTCCCCACCATGTTTGATTTTTCCTATATCATTTTAAAATAGTAGTCATAGTTCTCATCAAGCCTACTAGAAATTCTTAGGTCATATTTTTAGCCTAACATTTTAATATGACATCATAGTCGAAATTCTTGGGTTTCAAGAGAGAGAACATGCACAATAACAATACAATGCACATGTAGGAAATTTATTATTTATGCAATGCTAAACTAGAACATGAAGGCACACGAGAAGCGTGCTTCCTCTTTTCTCAATATTTTTTTTGTATGCATGCAAATAGATGGGCCAACGTAGACATGTAATGTGCAATAGTAGACTTGCATGTGCATAACTATCTGTCTGTGTAATCTATAAATATATAAATATGTAAATATATAAATATATAAATATATTTATTTATATAAATATATACATATTTGTATATATCTATATATATATATATGTATATATACATATATACACATATATATGAATGTATATATATACTATATATATAAACATAGATATATATATATCTATACATACACATACACATATATGCTTACACATATATTGAATATATATAAAGTATATATAAAATCTATGATTATACAAATACTAAGTTATTATATCTCATATAAATTTTAAAGCTAAAAGAATTTGGATGAGAATGATATTGAGATATTGCCTTGAGTGATTATAAATGTCTTTATCCAAGAGCAGTAGATCTCATATTTGAGATTGATCAGATATAATTTTTTTGATTTTTAATAGTAAGTTTGTCAATAATCTCTCCTAGATTCATGTTGAAGTGAGAGCCATGTATATTGGGTATCATTATCATTTATTATTCTTGATTTCCAATTAAGTGGTTGATGAGCCATTATCAATCAATTTTATTCTTCTCAATTAGTAGATTTTTTCTGTATTAAATTAATCAAAATAAATTTATTTTTTAAATAAATTGAGTCTAATCTATAAAGAAATAATAAAAATATATATTTGTAAATACTCAATTAAAATTTAATTATTTTTTTAAATAAAATTAAACTAAAAGAGAAGGGAACAACTCTAATTTCTTAGAATTGTTAGTAACATATAGAGTAACACATGGTCTAGACTCCATAAACTTTTTGGTTATGGTGTAACTAAGAAGTATATACTTTTTGTCTTGCGTATTATTGGCTTATAATTTTTTGAAAAATAAATCTTAGATATAATAAGCATTCTAAATATTTGAGAAGATAGATTGAATAATCTCTCTTTATGATATAATATTTGAAAAAGTATATGATGAAATAAAACTGTGTTAGACATTCAATTGATTAAGTAGTCAATGATTAAAATATTATTTCTCCAAAATTATTATGAAATACCTCCAATATGTAAAAGTGTTCTAACTATCTTAATAAAATATCTATTTTTTTTTGCAACTTAATTTTGTAAGAATATAATAGCACAAGTTCGAATAATTGAATAGTCAATATAATAAGTATAAAACTATCAGATATATATATTTAAGAATATTGTTATTTCTTATATTTTTGATATTTTTATTATATTAGTTTTTAAACATTTTATGAAATAGCTAAAAAATAATGATAAAACAAAACACTAACCAAATAACTCAATAGCTCTTAAAAAATGAATATGGATTAGGATAGTACACATGTTGGGTTCTCATGTAGGTGAGTGTTATTATTGCTCATGATTCTATATTCTTATTTGATTTCATAATAATTGGTTGTCTTATTTTTTTAGAGACAATTATCTCAAAAAAATATAAAAGTCAGTGCTTTGTAGTTGATATATTCTTATTGTAAGTTGTCCAATTCGAATCCAATTATATAATTATTTATAGTTGTTTGTGAAAAATTATGTCTAGGTTAATATTTCTCATAAAATCTAAAAGATAATTAATTATATTGATTGAATAAAATATATTTGGTTAGATAATTAATTTTGTATATAATTTTTAAATATGTAATATAACCAACTAGAAAAATTGCATTAGAAAAAACAATTAGTACTTGTCTTGATTATTGTGTCAAGAGGATCTCAACGCAAAAGTTTAAACTTTGTAAAAATATTAATTATATATATCCACTAGGATAACATAATGCCTCTCCTAGAGGAGATAACCTTTATCTCAAGAAATATATGAGACTCCCAAATTTTTTTATTTGAACAATGACTAAAGTCATTTCTTGAGTAAAATATTTTATAATAAATCATCTCTTATAATAAGGATATTATCCACATACATAAAATGTAGGATTAACTTGTCATATTTATTACTCATTTGCATCTTGAAAGAGATAACCTAATTTGCCAAGTACTTGATGACTACTTCATATGCATCTTGGGGTTTTTGTTATTCTTTATGTGTAGTTGATGTATTTTTTATTTATAGTCGATGACTACTTAAATGAAAACAAATATTATTTATAGTTGATTTATTCTCCAATTGTGAGATGCTAATAGTGATAAGAATTTGTACCGAAGTATTTTAGTTATTAAAAAAAATATTATAGTAATTCACATCAAACATATGATTGAATTTTCTTGCAGCATGTTTTGTCTTAAGATTATTTATTTTCTTATCTTTAACAAGCTTCAGAGTGAACACCAAATGTGATGAATGACAGATATTTTTTTGACCATGTTACTAATTCTTAAGTTTTATTATAGTTAAAAATATTTATCTCTACTAATACAAATTGCTATCATAATCCTAAATGAGAACATTTTGGAAGAAGACATGAGTGTCCTAGTATTGTCAATAGATATGTTAAAAGTTGCTAAAACATGGAGATTATACCATGACACTTGTGCTATGATAAGAATTTGCACAAGGGCGACCATACCTATGAAAAATAGTGTGGAGTTTTTCTTAATTTCTTTCAAAGAGCTATCAAAAAATTAAAATTTAAAAGTTGACCATAGAATCAATAGGGGTTTCATATGACTTTTATGCTATGAATAAACTATGTATGTCTATTTCTTTTAGTAAAAATTCTAAATTTTGAGTGATTAAGTTTTCTCTTAAGGTGTCAAATGGGCCGTGCATGCACGATACAGCCCATTTTTTGTGTGGCTTAGCCGTGTTGGTATGACATGGGTGCCAATGCAACAGGCTTGACATAGTCTGGTTGGCCCACATCAATGCCAAGTCATGCCGACTTAGGTTGGGTTCTAAAGGCCTCAAACGAGAATAGCTGTCTGACTCATTTGACACCTTTAGTCTCCTCTTTCCTAATTCATCATGAGCTGGATTGAAGTAGACTTGTGTGCTATTAGATTTTTTGGATTAAAGAAAGATTTCTTTTCCATGGAAATCTCACTCTTTTTAGAGTAAATATTTTGTGTACATGATATTATATATATGATGATTTTATATAAATATTAACATAATATGAACTAATAAGTTCAGATGTAATTGAGTGGTAGCTTTATTTCTTGATTGTAGGTTGAAGAGACTATAAAAAAGTAAGAAAAAAATAATTGATTCGGTTATATTTTTTAGATCTATACTCTTTCATATTTTGCTATAAATTGAGTTATGTTAAAAAAAATAATATCAGCACTCATTAATCTTTTATCAGTTTCAGAAGAGAAACTTATGTTTTTTCTAGGAGTACTAAAGAAATTCTAAACAAATTAAATACTGTTAAGAACTCCACAAGGTAAAATAAATAATTCTTTATGGGATGCCATATCTATGTTTGAGTTTATGGTTTTATATTTTACTGTATTATGGATGCGAACACCAAACATATAGAATGTCTTAATTTAATCAGCTCATTGTATACTGGTATCATGTGTATATTTCATTTAATCTGTTTTCTTTTAATGTTTTGGTATGTATTATTGCTTTAATTTATATAAGGTATTTGAGCAGAGTGACGGTATACATGAGGTGCACAATTGGTGCTATAGTAGGTGCACACATGAGACACCTACTATGAACAATAGGTGCACAAATGCCACTATAGGTGCCCAAAAATTGTCCATAGAATGCACTCTTTCCCAAGGTAAAATTCGAGGCTCACCAAAATCTAAGCTCTCTAAACTCTAGGTTTGCCAATCCCTAGGCACACCAAATCTTTCCTAAGTAATCTATCATGTATACTGTAGAATGTACACCCAAGATAGGGCATACCATGACATGTGTTAGTACCACGCAATAAACACAAAAAAAATGAAAAAAAAGTTGGTGCCTGGTGCACTGTTTATGAGCAATGATTAAAGTTTTTGATATATAAACCGAGTATTATTGAAATATCCTTAAATTTTAAGTGTCGATATATTCATCAAAACTAATATTTCTATCCTTAATTAGTGCTCATATATAATTACACACTGATATATCTTTGATTTATCTGATGATTCCGTAAAATTAAAGTATTGATATATCTATAAAAATTGATATTTTATTCCTTATTTATGAGTGACACCAATCCATCATTGATGTGAAATTATTTTTATGTGATATTATCTCTTTGTTAGTGTCAAATCATGTGTATGTGACACCAACCCATAATTGGTTTTAGTTCGAGAGAGCAATGATATGATGTTAATATGTAAATGCATATGATTCTTTATATTATTTATTTATTGTAAGAAGAAATAATATATCAAAAAGAGGTAATAGTATTTATGTTAAGGCAGAATTACGAGAGCATCACTTGGGGTTTTGAAAGAGATATGTTGACTATGAATTTAATATAAAATTTTCACATAGTTCATACACCAAGTTACTTAATATATAAAGTACATGGACCTCCACTTTAAGGCATCAAACCCTTGGTCTTTTAAGTTGGATTTTTACATAACATATTTTTTGTCTTGTTTTCTTTTATTAATATTTGTTTCTAGGATTATAAGATTTTAAAAAAGATTTTTTTTGGGATTGTGTGCCTTCTCCTAGAGTATGATCACCAATTAAATATTTGTTTATGGTTGAACTATTATATTATTATTCTTGACTTGGTCTCCTAGTATTGGACATGCTGAAAATATTGTACCATAATATTAGAAGTGTTGCTATACTAATGTATGAGTCTTATCAGCTAGAAAAAATAACTGAATTTCTTATCTTGTTTGTCAAACCGATGTGCTTAAGAACTTATTTGATTTGATACAAAAATATACGAGGACCTAAAATTGTGTTGCTATTACATATATGAGGACCTAATATGTATGAGAGGGTTTCATATATTTTGTCATATTTCTTGATGATTGTATATGTTTTAATTTTTTTTATTGACTTGTGGTTCATTGAGCTAGAGTGAAACTTTGACTAATCCATCAATACCTTGAGGGATGGCACAATAGTGTCGTACTAGTGGTATAGAGAAAGTAAGGAGGGTGATGATTGAACTCTAGACTTCTAGAGGCATGCATCTAACATTTTGATCATTCAAACTATCGTGTTATTAGTATACATGTTTTATTTGATTGATTTTTTTGTATTTTAGGTTGTATTTTTTTTTTATTTTAAATCGTATTTTTTTTATTTTTCTATCATTTCATGAAATAATGCAAATTTAATTTAATAAAAATATAAAAAATCATGAGTTACAATAAATTAGATTATATACAAGACAACTTTATTACTTACAAAATACTTTAATAGATTGAAGTTGTTTGAAAGGAAAATAAATATTAGATTAATATGGCTTAAACACATTTTTTTGATATGTATATTTTGACATATTTATAGAGAGATATGTTATTAATCATAAAATATCTTATCAACCTAATATTTTTGTTTGTCATTTCTTATTGTGTTCACTTTCATATTATGCATATTTGATATAAATTATTTAGCATGATTCTTAGAGTCTCTAGCAGCACTTAAATTGTTTAGGATTTTTTCCAAGTTGGGTTAAAATAACACCTATAATTTTGAGAAATGTATATGTTGGTTACTATGGTACCTAAAAAAATGCACCAATATTTTTTGCTAGGGTGTAGTTTAATATTTTTGAGTGTCATTATTTTTTTTTTAGCATGTCTTATTTTGTATCGAGCCTCAAATGTTTAAGAGTCTATAAGATATATTTGAACTTATTATTATTTTTCTCTTTTATAATCCCACTTTAATCTTTAGTTATATTAGAGTCATTCTTTGATTACATTTGAATTTATTTGTTTTTATTATGATGAACTCTCTTTTTTGTCATTATATGTATCAACAAGTCAAGTTAGCTTGGTTTTGAAGATAGTAAGCTTCCCAAAGGAAGAAATATGTCTTGGCACTCCATGCTTATATATTAGTTTTGACCCATGGTGAACTAGAGATTGAAAGATTTGTCTATCCAATATCTCTTTTCACAAGTATAATAGGAGAATATGATATATAAGCTGTTCAAAACAAATAAAAGTCTTTCGGTAAATCAGATGATCATGCAATTATTTTTTATGATATTGATTTTTTGATCATTCTTTGAAAGGAATCGAATAATGATATTCAACTTCTTTCACAAGTATTGTCATATTTATGTCTTTTAAATTCTGTTATTATTTTTCTTGTTGATATTAGGATATTTAAGTTTTTTTTTTGAGATATTATGTCACTCATGATAGTGTTATATAATGATGGAAAAGATTAATGTTATCCACAACCATGAAATTTGAAAATTGTTATTTTGATCTTTTGGAAGTTTAGTGAGTGGTTGAAAATGAAAATATGTTTCAATAAGAAGGTAGATCTTTTTTAATGTGAGACTTATTGTGAGTGGTTGAAAATATGTTTCTTTTTTAATGTGCCAGGCACGGCACGAGGCCCGGTTGGCCTCGGCACAGCCCGGCACGATTGTGCCATGATCGGGCACGAGCCCGGGCACGAGAAATTTCCGTGCCGGGTTGGGCCGGCCCGGCTCGGTCGACACCTCTATAAGATACATTCTCTTTAGTAATCAAAATGACGTAATGAATTTTTATTTTATTATTGATGTTTTATAGTTGGAGAAAATATTAGTTATATGTGAAATTATCTTTATTCATGATGATTTCAGAGGTGTATATGGATTAGTTACCTGAGTTTCTAGTATTATATTCATATCTATTATATATATTATGGAAGACATTATCTTACTTTAAGTATTTATCAAGAGTTAGATCTATGAGATTTTCATAGACAATCACGATATTTGGCTTACACAAGTAATATAAATTTTGTATACCCGGATGTTATTTTTATTATGAGTGAAGATTAGTTATCCATCTCTCAACTTATTGAGTATCCTTAATCACAATTTCTGACAAAAGATTTTGAAACACTTAAATAGATTTTTTAGATATATTTGGCAGACTCAAGGAAAATAATTGTATAATTATATGAGATATATAGTTGATATTCTTACATATATTGATTTTTTGTATTATGTTCTAATACATATTATATTTGATTTTTAGATATTAATTTTTTATTTGTTATAACTTCTCAAGTTATATCAATTACTTATATGATAATTATATGAAAGATTAATTATTTAATTATTATTAAATTTAATATAATCTAAGTAATTTGTATAGTTACTCATTTCTTTTAGATTCTTCTTGGCATGTTTATTTGGATATAATGTTTTACATATTGAGGTGTACGACTATATCTCATTGATTTGATATTTCATTTGGCAATTACACGCACTTAAAATTAATTGGGCATTTATATTTCAATTGGGCATCAGCTTGCTCCAAGATGATGTTTGCAAAAAAATTTTATATTTTTATTGAATATGATTTTATTTTTTAAAAAGAAAAAATTGATGATTATTTCGAAATATAGTGCTGAGACATAGTGCAAGATAATATACAAAATATTTTTGATTCAATACTTTCTTGTAGAGTTATGATATTTTCTTTCTTGTCCCTCTATTTTTTATGGTGATAATTTGAAGTGAGATATATAATCTTTAATCTTGTATTTTACTAGTTGACAAAGTATATACTGGTAGATTGCCTTTAGAGGTGTCAAACGGGACGTGCGGGGCCGGCCCGGCTCATTTTTTTCAGGCCCGACATTGCTTTCGTGCCGGGCCAGGCACGGTTTTGTGGGAGTTCAGCTCGGCACGATTCGCTTGGTTTGGCTCGGTCGGGCCTAACCCTAAATTAAAAAAAAATTAGGATTTCGGCGTGCACGAAACACTAATTTTAAAAAAAATTAGGAATTAGGTGCGCACGAAACCCTAATTTTAAAAAAAAATTAGGGTTTCGGCGCCCCCGTAATCCTAATTTAAAAAACAAGTGATTTCGGCACGGTACCGTGCCGGGCCAGGCACGCCACGAGGCCCAGTTGGCCTCGGCACGGCACGAGCCCGGGCACGGGAAATTCTCGTGTCTCGTGCCGGGCCGGCCCGGTTGACACCTCTAATTGCCTCTTTCTTATGGAAAATACTTAAGTTGAGATTATTATTATTATCATAACTTATGTTTCTATGTGAGATTAAGTAACATATTTTTTTATAAATGTTTTGTAGATATTTTAATATATTTCTTTTTCTCAAAATTTGATGTCGTAGATTTTTATTCACTAGCTTAAGGGGGTGTTGTAGAGTTTATAATTTTTTTTCTTAAATATTTTTTTATAGTTAATTACATTATGAATGAGAGCAATCAACAAGAGTGTTGTTCTAATTCATTCAACCCATTATATAATGGTCTCGCATATATATTTCATTTAAAGTTGTTTTCATGATGTTTTGGGAAATTTTGTTTCTTTAATTTCTATATCCTAAAAGGTTAAATGATAAGTAATGATAAAAGAATATATTAGGTTGAGATAATTTGTATTTTTTTTTAATCAATATATATATATATATATATATATATATGTATAAACGCACATAGTGATACACATAAGTCAAGTCCGGGTGAAAGGCTAAACCCACCAAATCCTAAGCACCCCCAGGCTCAATGGGGCCGCAAGAAAAATACGGTTGACGTGAGCCATCCACAAAAGAAAAAAAACAACGTAAGCAAAAGAGGGGTCGAAATAGATATATGGCTAACATACAATACGGGTTGACTAATAGAAAATAAAAAATATAACCTTGTAGATCCAAATCTACAATGTCAACTCCGCATCGCTTTACACCATAGCCTGAACCAAAGAAGATCAAGTATCATCTATCAATAATTTGTGCCTGTAATGTCACATTAAGAGCTAATAAGCACCTATAATGATAAATAGTATGATGTGCCTGGGTGACCTAGACTACTTCGTCGTATCAACTTTATACTGTCGTGATACCTAATCTATAAAATAGAAAAAATTTACACAAAAGTATCAGTAACAAGGAAAAATAGGTGTGAGCGTTTATAATCTCTTAACCTTCAACATACAGGACTGTAGAATTGTATCAATGAGTATGTCAACCTATAAAATGATTATCTGCCGAGAAGTAAAAGTTTCTAAATTCTACATCATTATGCTCTTTATTAATTTTTTATATAATTAGGAGAGTTGTGTATTTCTTGATTCATGGTAAATTAGCTAGGATCTTCAAGTTCGAAGGTTTGTCAAGTTTCATAACTTAATTTATCGTGTAGTTCAGAGTATTCATACTAGTAAAGTATTCTCACCATACTTGTTGGGAATCCTCACAATGAAGCATAAGGTGAAGTATCTCCTCCTCCAGGTAGATTTTTACATTTAAATGATAGGTCTTAGCAATTCTTCTTAAGAATTTTATTCGTTGGGATGAATTAATTAACTAAGTGCCATCTGAAAAAAGATAATTTAATAGTAATATGATTGTGTCATATTCCTATATGACCCGGCATCAAGTTGCCCCTAGAACGTACCACATCCCAGACCGACTTAAAGCTTAAAAGTTATTTGTTAGGAAGCCAGATCAGTTTGTCCACCGGATCTCTCCCGATCTTAACAATCCGTTCCATCAATCCACGTGTGAGCGTTTCTTGAAGTTTCTCTGGTTCCTAGTCATCACCCTTGAAAAACTGACCAGAGTTTTAGGGGGACTTGAGGTCCCTAGCGAGCTATGCTTCTCTGCATCGATTCATTTCTCGTGCCAAAACGATATGTCACCGCTTTCGACCTTCTTTGCCATGTATTCCTTAGTTTTAATACTCTTTTTTTTTTTATTTTCCTTCATGTTGGCTCGTCAGAGTACTTCTTCCTTGTATCCGGGAAGCCCGAACCATAATACCTATCCCTCAAAAACCTGTTGAGGAGAGTCTTCTTGGTCTGAAACTTTCATCACAACTTCATCTCCACCGCTCTTGAGATGTCTCGAATTTTCTTGAAACCCAAGTTACCTTCGTCACACTGCTTGCAAAGGTTTATCAATCTTTTCTACTTAATGCACCTTAGATCGTTCCCGTGATCTCATAACTACTTAGACATAAGTCTCTCCATTGCATTGATCACCATCAAAGTGGGTATGATTGTTTAAATAAGATAAATAGGGAGTGAGGTGAGAAAGTCCCTGATCAACACAATCTTTCCTGCCTTTGAAAATAATTTGTTTAACCAATCCTTTTTATGAGAATGGAATTTTGTCAGGATATTATAAAAATAGACTCTTTTGCTGTGCCCCTTGAAAAAGTGATAGCCTAGGTACGTGATGGGGAAGTCGTACTTCTCAATCATGAGATTATTTTTGAGCTCGACCACTCTATTAGGTCTGTTTTTTTTCTTACAGTAAATATTACTCTTCAAAAAGTTAATGGCCTGACTCGAAATTTGCTCGTACCTATGCAGTAATTTTCTTATCTTTCTAATGGAGCTGCTTAGCCCATTAGTGAAGATAATGGCATCGTCCGCATAAGCCAGGTGACTGACTGACACACTGCTACTTGTAAGATAATTGACTCTTGGGTATTTCTTGTAGAACCCGTTAAGGCTCCTCAAGGGATACCCTGCTCATAGGACGAAGATGGTTGGTGACAGTGGATCTCATTGAACCCCCTATCGGAGCCTTCGAGTGGACTGAATGAAACTTGATGCTCCTCAATTAATCATAATTGAGAACCCGTTATAGGAGATGTACTTGTCGATCATGTTGTTCCACTTAGCAGTATCAAACAGCCTGGCCCGGCCCTACCCGACCCATTTTTGGGTGGCCTAATCGGGCCAACGTGCCGTGTCCGACACTTCATGGTGCAGTAATCTTTTCGTGACTCGCATTGCACGGCTTCAACAGAGTCCGCTCGACCTATTTTTATGTGGCCCAATTGTGCCAGGCACGACATGATACAATAATCTTACCGTGCTTGGTATAACATGACTTCAGTAGAGCTGGCTTGGCATGACCCCACAGCCTGGTTTTTTAACTTTTTCAAGCTAGGTCATGCTTGGAGTTTCTGGACTAGGCCTGTTTGTGTTGTTTGGATAATTGTTAATCCTAAATTCAAAATTATTAAAAAATTTAAATTTTAATCCTTAAATTAAAATAATCAATTAATTAATTTTTAATTAATTAAATCAATAAAACATAATTAATTAAAATTTTAAAACTAACAAACAACTTTTAACAACTAATAATTCATAACTAAAAACACGTAAAAATTATAAAATAATAATTAACAAAGTTAGACCAAGATTGAATAATTAAAAGATTAAAAATAATATATCAAAGATTAATTCATAAATATAAAACATAAATCCAATTAAATTGCCAATCACAAAAATATAAGTCTTTGAATCAAGCCTAAAAGTAAAATGACAAAAAAATACCATCTAAAAATGATAAATCTCGTGACTCGTCTTGTCAGCGTATGATCAATGATGATATTTGTATCAGTGTATCAATAGTAATAGCTAGTAGGTTGTAGGTAGTAAAGTAGGCTTATGTGTTCAGTTCAATCATCAATGTCTTAATCTCATATCAGTCATCAATCATCATCAATATCCTATTAATCATCATCAACAATCAACATCTTTACTTTTGCTGTTATCTCATTATGATATTGTATGCCCAAGCTTGAATATTCTTAATTCTTCATGCATGTTAATAATTCAATAATATTTGGTCGTAATCTTAATTTTCTATTTGAAATTATATTCACCACAACAGAAAAGTAGACTCTAATGTTATGCTCGATATTGGAGGAGTCAGTAGATTCCGTGCCATTTTAGATAATATAGGATTGGTGGAATCGTATGATTTCTATCACTATAATATATCAAAATTTTTAGCATTAAAATGTGATAGGATTGAACAGTAATCGATATCTAAGTACTGAGACAACTCTTTTCTATTTGATGATCTATCTCATTCTTTTCTCCTTACTAATTGAATGAGAAAGTCAATGTCTTCGAATATGGTATTCATGTCCGAATTTGGAATCTCACTAGTACTACCATCATACCTAGTATCATAGTGTGTAAAAAACTGAGTCAATTTCTCGTGAATGAATCATTCGGGTTGGTTTTCTTAGTTTATGCGCGAGGATATGTATGTCAAAATATTATTTACTCATTTGATCTTAATCCTAGGGTCCATGCAGGTAACCTGATAATAAAGAGATAAAATGATAGATTTATACTTTAAGTACTAAGTTTTCATCTTTATAATCATACAACTAAGTGTCAGGTTATCTCTAAATTTTTTAAACATATTACTAATATTGTATTTGTATCCGAGTTTAATGCAAATTGTGAGAGTATATACTGACGAACACATGTTCGTCGTATCATAACAAATCTTTAGGAATATCATAAATAAATTTTTATAGTCCAGTTAGTATCATCAATAATAAATTTGTCATTTTACTATTGACGTAGTTAGATATATAATGATTTCGTATTCAATACATGACATCAACATCAGGTATGTGTAATTCTAATGATGTCTCATATCTGATTGAAATTTCTTTTTTAGATACGCAGACAAATATATAGTACCAAACTTCTATTGTTTGTGAAAAGTACAAAGAAATTTTAGTGAGTTACGTATGTTTCCTAAAGTGGGAGAAATAACCTTCATCCCCTCTTGTGTAATGAGGTTGGTGATGTGACACATGTATCTGATGTAAAAAATCTTTTCTAATGGTTCATTTCTAATATTCCTAATAAAAATATTAATGACTATTTTATTATTAGATATATTATTAAATATGATACTATATATTTTATTTTGAATATTATTAACCATAATGATTCTCATCATGCACTCATAAATGACTGGGTCATCATTAAAATGAAAAATCTTTGATAATCCTAATATTTTTTTTATTTAGTATTCATTTAAAATTTATATATTGGACAGTGAGACATGCATAAAATATATCTTCATGATTAGTCTAGATATCGAATGTCACGGACAATAATCTACTACCTTAAATTCATTATTTATTATTATTATTTTAATTTATAATATTTTAGTATGTCGTTCCTAGATGTGGACTTAAGAATTTTATGATATGCAGACTAAAAATAAATCTGTATAATACTGACTACCCTTGGATTCTTTAAAAATCTAATAAAAAAATCTATCGTGGTGATCAATTTGATTATGTATTCCCTTTTTAACACTGTGACATATGAAGAGGGTCAACATTGAGGCTGAACTTGATATAGTCTCAAAAAATCTATTGCTGAGTTAGGATTTGCCTAGGATCTTATCATATTTTTGGTGCATTGTTCAACATGTCTTTTAAGATGCCTAGTTCCACACGAATTTTTACAGGTTAAAGTTTTTTTATAATATTTGCATTGTGCTGATTATTTTTTGACACCCTTATTATGTTTATTTTGTATTAAATTAAAGAGAGTTTAAATTTTTGATTTTCTTCTAATTTTTTATTTTTTGAATGTTTGGGTCGAGACGACGGTAGAAACCAATGTTTCGGCGGCTTGGACCTTTCTTATAGAGTTTTTGATATCAATATCATAATTTTTTATATTTACGTTTAAATTATTTCGTTATCATAATTAAAATTATTATTTTTCATTTTTATTTTTTATATTTTTTAATTGTATTGTAATTAATATATTTAAATTATATATTAATAAATATTAATTAAATTAAACTAAACTCTTAAAAGTTTAAATTCTAACTAAAATATAAAAATAAAACTTAACAAAATAAAATTTTTAAAAAATTTTCGTAAATATAAAATCACATTTATCTTTTGATGTCTGCACCGCAATCGACATGTTGCATATCACGCCCAAATTTGGAGAGTCGAAATGAAGTGAGAGACCGAGAGAGAGAGATGAGAGTCGAAAGAAAATACAAGAGAGAGAGAGAGAGATAAATAAGTTATAATTTATGAATGAGGGGGTTGATTTATAAATTAGAAATTAAAAAAACTCAATTTTTTTATTATTTTTTGAATTTTTTAAAGATTTTTAGGGACAGACTTCCTAGGGCCATTGGATTCTGCCTCCTAGTCGTTGAGGCTGAAATCTAATGGCCAAAATTTAAAAATATAATATATTTTTTTGGACAACTGTGTTGGTTTGACCATCAAACTGACCCAAATGATCATAGGTTCTAGAAACTTTGGTTACTAGAACATGTAGTTGGGGATTTGTGCTTGGGAGATGGGGTCGACGGGTCTGGCTTCGAATCGATGGATTTGGCTCTGGACTGGAACATGTGTCTATAATTTTTGATCACAGTCTGAATCTTCTATTTTAAATAATATTGACTATTACAAAAAAAGTTAACTTCGATGTTTTGCTTGATACTGGAGGGTCAGTAGATCATGTGCTATCTGAGATAGCACGGAATATGTAGATTCATAAGATTTTCACCAACTCAAAATATTTAATTTATTATTTTTAACATGTGATATGATAAAATAGTAATTACTATATAAGCATTGAGATAACTCATTCATATTTGATCGATCACCTCATTGTTTGTTACTTGTTAATTGAATAAAAAAGTTTCTCTCTAAATTTAGTGTTCATGTTTGTATTCTGAGCTTTGCTACAACAACCATCATATCTATTGTCGTAAAATCTAAAAATATAAGTTAATTTTTTGTAAATAAAATCTTTAGATTCATCTGCTTGGCTCATACAAATGGATATTTATTTTGATATAATTTTTATTTTTTTCATTTTAATGTTAGTATTCATGTAGACAACTAAATAATAATGAGTTTCAATGAATGATCAATATTTTAAATACTTGATTTTCATCCCAACAATAATGATACTATGTACATAGTGTCTCTATATATTTGCTAACCACACATCTAATATTGTATATGTACCCAATTGTAATGAAAGTGATTAGAGCATACATAGATAAATACATATTTTTAGTATCATAATTTTTTTAATAATTTCATAAAAGGAATTTACATATTACAATCTGAATTATTAATAATAAGCATATTATTCTTATTATTAATATAGTTGAATATCACTTGTTGGGAGCTAACACATGAGTTTTACATTAGGTAAGTATATTTTTAAAAATATCTTATATTTATTTGACATTTTTTTTATTAGATCCGTTGATAAACATTGGCTGTTATGTCTACTATATTAATAATTTTCATTTTTTTTCTCACTAAGATATATTAGTGAATTTCTTATTTTTTTTTTAATATGGGCAAAATCATTTTTTTTGCTTTCACTATTATGTTAATTACATAATACATACATTTAATATAAAAAATTTTATCTAATGACTTATTTTTAATATTTTTGACAAATATACTAATGATTTCTTCATTTATATAAATATTATCGAATGTAATAATAAAAATGTTAACTTTAATATTATATTTTTTAAAAATATCTCGTTATACATTTATATATAGCAGAGTCATTAAAAGAATTTAGTATCTCATAAAATTATAATATTAAATTTTTATTTTGAATCTATTTAGTGGATAGTTAGTCATGCGAATTATGCATTATAGATATTTGTCTAGATGTCGGATGTTATAAATATATTGTTATTATATATTTTAAATTTCTTAATTATTAATTATTTTTCTGATTTATAATATTTTATTATGTTATTCCTACTAGTGAGCTTAAGAATTCTTCAATAAGTTTATTGAATGTAGGTATGCATAATACTGACTATCATATACATGTAATACTCAATTTTATTTAACTCATTTCGATAAATAAAGGGGATCAATGAAACTGAATTTGATTCAATTTCAAATGTCTCATCATTTAGTTTGGTTTGCTCGAAATCTAATGTACTTTATTTTTATTGTATTAATTGACATGTCTCTTAAGATGATCAATATCACTGATACTCATATATATATATATATATATATATAATGTATCGATTCTTTTTTGATACAAATGGAATTTTTTTTTTTAAAATGTTAAAGTGAATTCATATCATTGAAGTTTGTCTAGTTGTAGGTTTGTTAGGTAAATGGGTCAACATCATTGAAGATAACTTGATTTTGACCTCTGAATTTTCGTTCGGGTTATTATTAATATATATATCTCCTTAAAAACATTATCATTAATGTTACTAGTTATTATTATTTTATTTTTTATTTTTAATTTTTGAAAATTTAATAATTTTAAAAATTTTTACTTATAACTTGTGACTCATGACTTGTGCTCATTTACGGATCTCTGTACCCAATCCCATATCACAATGCTGAAGGTCTGTGTTGGTAGACCAGAAATTCATGTCCTACCTAGTCAAACCCAGCATGACATGAGTCGTGCCACAAGGCATAATGGTATTAAAAGGGCAATGCCGTGCTGACACAACCCGTTGTAGTGTGGCATTGCTATGTCACTGTGCTGTGTCGGGTTTGATATGATAACTAGACTTGCGGGCTGACACGACATAGTTTGTCCCTCAAATTGTAGGGTTTTGCCAGGCTGTCATTTTAGTTCACGTGCCTTGCCTTGCACGGAACTATGGACAATGTCAAAGCCAATCTAGATATTTGATTATTATTGATTAATTTATTGTATATTCTCAACATGAACATTCAATATTGGATTAGCTAAAAATTTTGAAAGCAAATAGTAAACGAGTAATTATTTTTTATTTTAAGATATCAATTTGAGAATTATATTAGAGTTTTTTCATCTAATTCATAATGAGAGTATTACTATTAATTAATTTTATCTAATTCATTTAGACATTTGAAGATATGGTAGGACAACCAACATTTATAATACTAGTGTTTATACTATATTATTGTGATCAATAATGTAGTTGTATGACTTAGATGACATAATAATGTTAAATTTGAGTTTGTTTTTATTTTACATGGGTTCTTTATTTATCTAAATTTTGATATAATTTATTTTTAGTAAATTATTTTACAAAGTAAAAGAAAAATATTTTTTGAGTTTTTTTCTTTTGATATTTTTATACATAACTGACATTCTATGTAGATGACTTTTCTAATGACTGAGCGACATAATATACTAATTTTTTATACTTTTTGAAGCTTATCTAGATGTTTGATTATTGTTGATTTACTTATTATATATGTTTATCTTGGACGCTCAAATTTGAAAAAACTAAATTTTTTGAAACCAAGCAGTTAGTTGGCAACTTTTATTGATCTTGAGATGTGTCAACTTAGAAAATATATTAAAGTTTCCTATTTGATATGTTATGAGAATGTTAATATTAATTTATTCTATCAGATTCAAATAGATGTTCGAAATATTGTAGGTTTACTTCACAATATAATCTGAAATATTTTATTATTTTTGTTTATGATTATTTTATATTTATTTAATTTTTCTATTTTTAAATAAAAATTTATATATTTTTGAATTTATTTGTGTTTTTAATTTTCATTAAATGGTAAAAATTCTATTAAAAAGCAATACTAACAAAGAATGAAAATAGCACTAATAAAATCTATATATCAAATAATGTTATGAGACAAAATGATTGGGGCAACCATAGTTTGTATGCTCTTATTAATAGTAGAAAAAATAAAAAAAAAATAATAAGAAAACTGTATCACTTTCTATTACGATGGTGTGTACAAGTTTACAACATAGTTTTGAGAAAAAAAATATAAGTGAAGGTTGCATCTAAGTTTTAATCAAAATGTTTACTAATTATTTTTATCTTGGTTAGTGATCTCTAATATGATGAACACAAGTTTTTATTCCAATATGACTTGAATAAGCTCTGCAAAGCTTTTTTAAGTGGCATGTTTAATACTCTAATATCAAAATATTAGTAATCATTATAATTAAAAATAAAATTAGAATTTAATTATCTAGAAAAATAATTCACAGAAAATAAACTAATTGAATAATTATGAATAAATAAGATACAAGGAAGTAACAAAAATTCAATTCAAGAGAATAATCAAGTGTTAGTCTTCTGATGAAATATCTCATGCTTTTCTAATGATTTTTGATTATTTATTATTAACTATAATAATATTCTTTGAACATAGAAAAAATATAGTGAATAAAGTATGATAATTTATAATCTGATTATTAGTTTTTATGTCAATAATATAGGTAATAAAATGAGTGTATGAGTAAAATAATAGTGATACCTGAAAAAATGAAAGAATCTCCAACCATCTTAGATATGAGTTTTTTACACACACTAGAGAATGGAAGATTCCCTATTGTGTGTCATGTTATATGAATATTATGAGGATACTTGTATAGTTCTTATAATTAGTCTATCCCTCTCACTATATTGTGTATAATTATTGTTATTATTTATAGATATGATATTTAATACTGCCTATGGTGTGGCCCATTCTCTTGTAATGGGTGCGCTGAAACTGAATTGAGTTTCTTTTTTATTTTTTTTTTTGTGATAATCTATTTTCATGTTATTTTTTAAAATTTTGATTTTTCTAATTTAAAAATGTAAGTCTATCTTATTAGGATTTTTTGTAATCTCCATTTTTTTGTAAATTTGCCAAAATAGTTATTATTATTTCTTTCCAAAATCCCATTGTGCTTAACCCTATGTCATTGTGCGCCACCACCACTTTCAAAAATGCAAAATGCCTCGTATATAACCATTATGCACTTCCATATGCTTTCACCACGTGCTTACTATTGCTCATATTTATAGTTGTGAAAGGTGCAAGGTGCACCAAGGTGTGAGTTTTTTTATGTAAGATGCATTCTATATTACATATATATTTTTTAAAAATAAAATCAAATATATTAATCAAAAAATACTTTTACACCTCCCCACTTGCTTATTCCATATTGCCCCTCCTCTCTCTTCCTATAGCTCATCATGGAGCTCTTGGAGCTAGACAAGGAGCTCCATGGTGCTCGTCGATCTCCCGTTGAGCTCCACAAATTAGTTGAGCTCCATGGAGCTTCTGTTCGAATTCGTGGAGCTCTATGGGAGCTCGTCGAGCTCATTTGAGCTTCTGGTTAAGTTCAATGGAGCTCTTGGAACTCGACCATGAGCTCCAATGCTGATCCTCATCGAGCTCCATGGAGCTTGTCGAGCTTCTGCAACTTGATGGATGGCAACCTGCATGGAGGCACGCTTGTGGAAAGCTTCACGCCTCATGGAAGGCATGCTTTCCTTTTGTGCTATTTGTGCGCCTCCGTGAACGAGTCTCGCCCCTGTCAAGGCTAGGCGCCATGTCTGCGCCTCGCTTGCGCCTGCACCTAGCATGCCTTTCACAACTATGTTCATATTTGCTGCTCCTCAACTATGCATACTTGTTGCCCCTACCACATGCACCTCTCTTATGACCATCTTGCATGCCTGCTTACACCATCGCATGTGCCTTTGATTCTACCTTTGCTGTGACTGCCGTACAACACCAAATTTCATTGTCTGCTGGCTTAAGAGTTAAAATTTTTCTTAAGTTGGCTTTCATGATTTGTTCAAAATTAATGCTGAAAAAATAAATATAAAATATTGCTCAAATAAATATAATTCTAATATTTTTATATAATGAAAAAAAGTTTTTGAGACAATCTATATGTCAGATGCTCTATCTAAAGTATAAAAAACAAAAAATGTAATAAGAAAATTGTAATAACTACAATTTTGTTTTATTATTCAAATGTTAAGAAGTGATCAAAATTTGAAGTGTACCTCACATTTTTTTTTCTATATTTTTGAGGAGCATAAGATATTTCATCATATATTTTTTGCTGACATCTTTGTACAAAATATGATAATTAAATAGAAAAATATATATTTGATTGAAATGATTTTGACACTTATACTATATAAAAATTATATATTGGTATTTTTTGAGAGAAGTAATATATTAATACTATATTTCTTGATCATGAGAATATTATTTTCTTTTTTTTCAATCTATATTTCATATAAATTTGTATATCTAGGATAAAAAATTTTTATATTTTATTCAAAATTTTTGTATTTATTTATTTTGTTTAAGATCTCTTCTTTGGTAGATAAAATGTGCATGCTCATGTCATAATGTGAGTATTCCTTTAGTTTTGTAGTAATCATAAGAGGTACAAGTTCTACATCTACTCATTATAGCTTAAGAGGATCTTAATGAGTGCGGATATGATATTTTTTGAGGATGTCTTTTTTTAAGGACTCAATCTAAGTAGACATATATTTGGGCTTCATAGTGATAATACTTATTCTTTTCTCTAGTTATTACCCCTTTCAAAGTGTCAATTTTACTTGCTTGGGTGTTTGATACTACCATTATATTTGGTTTTGAGAAGCGTAGTAGAACATTTCTTGATATCTCTTCTAATCATGGTTCTGTTGAGACTTTTATTGGTGTGAGTAAGGAGTTTTATCAGACATACATGATATGAGTCTTTCTAGAAAGAAAAGATAAATGATGAAAGAATTAGTGTTCAACATGATATAAGATATGAGTCTTTCTAGAAAGAAAAGATATGAGTCTTTCTAGAAAGAAAAGATAAATGATACAAGATATGAGTCTTTCTAGAAAGAAAAGATAAATGATGAAAGAATTGATAATGTTAACCTAAAAGTGTATATCAGACATACATGTTTACAATTTTTTTGAGCAGTCATATATTATGTAAGCTGATTATGTTGAGTATCAAATTGGACTTTTTGATTATTTTAAAGAAGAAACTTATAATATGTTCTGATTAATATTCATTATCACGTGTATTTTCTTACACTTTTATTTGATAGTGCATGTTTTGGATTTTTATCTTCCCTTGATAATTACAAGATCCATTATACTATTTCCAAGATATTTAATTATCTATTGTCAGCATGCTATGTTAAATATACTAAATATAATCACATCTAATTATATATCATTATTGTTCTAAAATTTCAAGGTAGTCTTATAGTGATATATTAGTGAGTGTATATAGTGAAGAATAGATCAGAATGGAACATTGATTGGCTTAAGATCAAGTTGGTAGTTACAAGATTTACATAGATTTTAGATGTAAATTATTGAAATTTTTTTTTTTCGTGATTAAGATTATCATTATTAGATTTTTATTTCTAACATGTTAATTGTGTATCTGTTGGGAGATACATTTTTTCACATTGATCCTGAGAAGATATTTGTGTAACAACCATTAGATTTTATTATTCCAATGAGCATATGTTTGATGTGACAATATTTTTTAAAGCATGAAATAATTACTTAGGATATGACTCAATCAGTTGTTTTTAGTATTTATTATTTTTAGCCTTATGAGATATGTTTTATAGTATTTTTATTTTTATTCAATTGGATTAAATGGATAATTTGTGATATTTTTAATATTAATTAATAATAACCTTATTTTGCGAGATGATTAGTTAAATATATCACAACTAATAATGTTTTAGTAAATTGAGTTTCTGATGAATAATTTAAGGCATCTCAGTTATTTTTTGGGTATTAAGTTTTCTATTTAAGAGATGTTTCAGATATTTTATCTAATCTTAGCATGATGAATATGTATTTTTCCATTCACCATTTGGTGCGAGTGTAAGCTTGATTATAAATATCAACTCTTTAATTAATTATTCTAAATATAAGAGAATCATAATAATGCTTAATTATTTAATAATTATCAAATTGGATATTATTTATGTATGTATAATTACTTAATTTTTATGTTCTTATAGTGAAATTCTTATAGATGTAATTCTTTGGATTCTTAGATATGTAAATAGGGCTCATAGATGGTTGATTTCATTCAAAAATCGTGGACATAAATATATAGATTATTAGTCAAGTTTTAGTTGGATTTTTGTGATCACAATGAGAATATTCGCAACTGAATTTCATACCTTTTTAAAAGATAATTTTTTTCTCTTGAAAGAATTAATGTCAAACCAATGTTTTAAATTGAGCACATAGATGAAATATAATTCTATCTCATTAATTATTTGTGTGTTTTAATGAAATAGTTATTTCTTGAAGGAGCCATGTCTATTTGTATAATTAGTGATTCTATTTTACTATGATAGCCAAAAAAGTCTATACATTACTACTTGTACCCATGTCTATATTTAAAATATCTTTATGAAGATTCTTCCAAGGATCACAAATATATTTTCTCCTCAAAACTTGTCTTTGATATATATGCACCAGTCTAATGGAGTGCTGAGGTTTAGTTTTGTTTTTGTTATTTTTATTTTGTTTTTTATTTTTTGTTTTTGTTTTCCTTTTAGTATGGGTGCATTCGACTTGAGGAGTTCCTCAGTTTTAATATATGTGTAGAGGTGTTAACCAGTCAGCCAGCCATATTCCAGCCTAAGGCAAGACACCAAAATTCCATGCTTGGCAAGTAACAACACGATCTTTAGCTATCTTTGGACCTGTCTTATGTTCGACATGGCACAATTTCTAACTTGTAGGGCTTGCCAGGGGTGGCTCACTTTTTTTTTTTGGCACAACTTGATGCATTTAACATGATATGCATGAACATGTTAAAAAAGAGGTGATTTAATCTACGTCCTTTTATTAATATTTTTTTTTTCAATGGGGCTTTTGCATTCGTGCGTTCCATTCAAAATTGTATCTAGCTATTTATCATTGGGTTCTTCCAGACAGTCTCTTCAATAGTGTCTGTTGTTGTCGATATGAGAAATATTAAATAAAAATTAATTTTTAATATTTGTAAGACATTCGAGGCAATATGAAGGGCAGCCTGGTTATCACACCAAAGTTTTGTTGGAATCACAGTCTTAATGCAGACTTCCATCAAGAGTTGATGGAGCCACATGATTTCACACACAGACTGTGCCATTGCTCTATATTCTAACTCTGCACTTGAACGAGAAACAACCCCTTGCCCCTTTCTCTTCCATGAAAATCGATTTCCACCGACAAAAACACAGTAATCAGATGTGGATCTACTATCTTCCTTTGACCCTGCCCAATCAGCATCTGTGAATCATTCAACCCTATTGTGCTTATGATTACTATATAGAATACCTCGTCCCAGAGTTACTTTCAAGTAACATATAATATGTTCTATAGCTGCCTAATTGTTAACGGTCGGGGAAGACATATTGACTTACAATACTGACCGAGTGTAAAATATTAGGATGAGTTACTGTAAGGAAGTTCAGTTTTTCAACTAGTCTTCTATATCTCTCATGATCCTTAAATAATTCGCCTTCTCTAGTAAGTAGTATGTCCGGAGTCATATGGGAACTACATGGCTTTGCTCCTAATTTTTTAGTCTCAGACAATAAATCAAGCATATATTTTTTTTGAGATAAGAAGATTCCATGTTTACTCCGCATAACTTCGACACCCAAGAAATATTTAAGCATCCCAAAGTCATTTGTATGAAACTGATCGTGAATAAAGGACTTAAGGGATAAGATTTTTGTAGAGTCACTCCCAATGATGACAATATCATCCACATACACCACCAACAACATGATACCCGAACTGGAGTTCCGGAAGAAGATGAAATGATCAGATTTACTCTTCTGCAAGCCAAATTTCTCTACTGTTTGGCTGAATTTATCGAACCAAGAACGAGGACTTTCGAATGTGACAAACCTTCCCAATCTCTCCCTGAGCAACAAACCCTAGAGGTTTGCTCCATATATATCTCCTCCTGAAGATCGTCATGAAGAAAGATATTTTTAATATCAAGCTGATGTATATCTCAATTATAAGTGGCATCTAGGGAAATAGATAGTCGAATAAATGTCATCTTAGCAACAGGGGAAAAGGTATTATAATAGTCCACACCATAGGTTTGAGCGTACTCTTTGGCCCCAAGTCGTGCTTTCAATCGAGCAATTGAATCATTCGGATTATCTTTGACTGCAAAGACCCAGCGACATTCAATGACTTTCTTTCCAGTAGGTAAATGGACCAAGTTCCAAGTACTATTCTTATCTAGAGTATCCATCTCTTCTATATCATAGCAATAAGCCAACCAGGGTAAGACAAGGCTTTCTGAAATGTGTTAGGCAACGAAATAGAGTCCAAAGAGGCAATAAAAGAATAAGACTGAGAAGACAACTGGTTATAGATGTAAAATGAGGAAATTGGATGAACACACTGATGTCTACCTTTACGAAGAGTAATAGGGAGATCATCATCAACAACTGGATCTGATGTCCAAGTAGCCGGTGGAGGATCAGAGACTGGTAGGTTCTGGTGTCGAGTGTAGACCTGAGTGATAGGATGCTTTACTGGAGTAAGAACCGGAGGGGCTGGCTTTATTGGAACGGGAATAGGAGGGGCCATGAGGGAGACTATAGTATATACTAGCAGATCATCTGTCTCCCCTTGACCAGTGTGGGTCAGGGTTGAAGAGAAGTTGACATTCTCAAAAAACTTGACATCTGTAGAAATCAAATACTTACTAAGACTAGGGCAATAACACCGATACTCCTTCTGAACTCGAGAATAACCACGAAAGATACATTTTAAAGATTTATGGTCAAGTTTAGATACCCGAGGATAAATATCTCGAACAAAACAGGTACATCCAAATATCCGAGGCTCAATAGGGAATAGAGGTTTGTTGGGGAAAAGGATGTGATACGATGTATCCCAATTCAAGATTGATGAAGGCATCTGGTTAATCAAAAAACAAGCTGTGAAAATAGTATCAGCCTAGAAATGTTTGGGCACATGCATCTAAAATAATAGAGCTCTGGCAATTTTAAGGAGATGTCTATTTTCTCTCTCAGCAATTCCATTCTGTGCAGGAGTGTCAACACATGAAGTCTGATGGAGGATACCATGTTGAAGCATGGACTTAAATTGTTCGGAAACATATTTTTTTGCATTATCACTTCTCAGATTATGAACATAAACATGAAATTGAGTATGAATCTCAACACAAAAGGCATGAAAATGAGAAAATAACTCAGAGTAGTTTTCATTAAATTTAACCAAGTGATTTGTAAATAATCATCAATAAAAGTGACAAAGTATCGAAACTCGATTGGGGACACAATTGGGCACAAGCGCCACACATCTGAATAGACCAACTCAAAAGGAGCACTAGCTCGTTTATTGACTCTAGGACTATAACTAAGGCGATGATGTTTTGCAAATTGACAAGACTCACAATCTAAGAATAACAAACTTAAAAAATGAGGACACAATTTTTTTAATAATGACAGTGACAGATGACCCAACCGACAATATATCTTAAATGGTGTAGTGACTCTAAACAAGGAATAGGTATTGGGATTGTAGGATCAAGGATGTACAAACCCCCAGACTCACGGCCTCTACCAATAATCTGCTTCGTCATAAGATCTTGAAAGAGACAAAAATCAGGAAAGAATGAGATATAACAATTAAGTGCTCGAGTTAACTTGCTAACTGATATCAAATTAAAAGATAAATTTGGTAAACTCAAGACTGATGTCAAAGGAATAGATGCAGTGGGCACAATTATGTCTGACCCAAGCACACATGAATGTGATCCATCTGCCAAAGTGACAGTGGAAGGTGAAGGTTGTGACTGAAAGGTAGAGAAAAGACTAGAGTTACCTGTCATGTGATTTGTGGCTCTAGAGTCAATGACCCACTTAGAAGATGAAGAAGACACAAGACAATTATTCAGGTTACCTGACTTAGCAGTAATCAGAGTAGATGGAGATCTCAATGAATTCTGATATAATTGGAACCTGACTAATTCCGTGGCTGAGAACTGAACGGACTGATCGGATGCCTCAGTGGTAGAAGCTATATGAGCAGACTGAAATTTCTGATTTTGATTTTGTCGTTTCTTACAATCATGTATCACATGGTCAGACTTATGGCAATAATACCAAACAACACCTCCAGAACTAGACCCTCTAGTATTATTACTTGGATTATTATTTCTATCTCGTTGCCTTTCTAACTCAATGGTTTGTCCAATAAGAGCATTGCTTGTCTGGGCAGATTCAAGGGTAGGTGAAGAAGAGGATGCTACATCAGTGCGAAGAATATTGCTAAAGGTCTCCTAGAGGGATGATATTTCAGGACTGGACAAAATTTGGGCCTTAGTTGAATCATACTCAGACGGAAGAGCAGCAAGAAATCTCATAACTGTCATCTGTTCTTGTTGACTTTGCTGAACTTTGACATCTGGATTAAAGGGCATAAGCATATTAAGCTATTTCATGTATTTTTTTGTAGGCCATAAAAAATTCTGTGAGTGACATAAACATGATTCTCTGATCAATAGAATGCTTCATACACATCAAATATATGAGAAACATTCCCCTTTCCAGAAAACACAAACTCCAAATAATCTATTAGTCCCTTAACAAATTCATAATGATTAATGAGCCCCAGTACCTTGCTGTCGATAGAATTACGGATTTGGATGAATAGACGAGCATCCTCCTCCATCCATTGCTCTTTTGAATCATCGGCTGATGGATTCTGAGTGAGGTGACTACCCATATGTATGCTCTTGACGTATATTCGAATTGTTTTGCTCCATTCCAAATAGTTGATACTAGTCAATTTGTCTTCTGTGATTTTTGACATCTTCGGAACTATTTCGAGCTTCGGCATTAGTTTTTTTTCCTTATGGTATCACAAGAAGAATATGAATAGCAAAGAGCACTCCCAAAATTCAGATCTTGGAAAAATTCATGCAGAAACCCAGATATAGGAACCAAACAGGGAAACCAAATACACCAGAGGCCCTGTCGGTGATGGATGATCTTGTTATAGCGTATGTCTGAGACTGAGAATCATTTACAGATCTGTTCATCAAATGATTTAAAGCACCAGGTAACCGCAACCAAAAAAGAGCTTCTGCAGTGTCACCAAAAATTGCAGCTGTAAAAGAAAACCGTGCATCATAGCTTTTTTTTTTCCGACCTTGGACGACCTTGGACGACCTTGAAGCAGTTTTAACTTCTGATGATGATCATGATGCTCTAACAACAGATCCTGATGAGCTGATTGATTCTGAAGGAAGCGGGTGTATAAGCGGAGACGAGGAAGACATGCCCAGAAAGCTCTGATACCATGAAAAAAATAGTATTTTTTTCCTGAACTCATATGCATTTCGATACCCTGCTTCATGTTATCCTACTATGGCAAAGAGAAAGAGGGAAGAAGGAAGGCGATGGTGAAAAATGAGAATCCTGAGAGCGAAGCTGAAGATCCTGCAAAAGTCGTCCGAAAAAGTTGATTGATGATTTTGCAGAACATTTGTATTTATACAGGAGAAATAGTTTTTTTTAATTCCTAATCTATTACAAATATAATTAAAATAAAAATTGTAATCGTGTCGAAAAAGATTTGACATGATATATGTGTGTGTGTGTGTATATATATAAATAGATAGATATACAGTTTGATAGATATACTGATTGACTAATAAAGAGAGAGAAAGTTAAAACAGAAAGATAAAAATACATATAGATGAATCTATTTATAGATAAATACATAGATATATAGTTAGATAGAGATATGAATATGTAGTTAAATAGAATGTAGGCAAATATATTGATATATAAAATGTTAGATAAAAATACTGATAAATAGATAGATAGACAGACAGATTGAAAAATAAGTTGATAGACTGATAGACTAATAAATTGATAGACTAATAGATAAATAGATATATATATATATATACAGATAGAAAGATAGACACATAGACATATAGATAAATAAATAGATATACAGATAAATATATAAACTAGTTGATAGATATATAGATAGACAGATAAACAGACAGACAGATGTATAAATAAATAAATAATAGGTAGAAATACACACACACACACACACACACAGATAGATAGACACATAGGCACATTGATAAATAGACAGACAGACAGATAGATATTTTGACATATATATAGATTGATAGTTAAATAGATAGATATTTTGACATATATATAGATTGATAGTTAAATAGATAGACAGATAGAGAATTAGACAGATAGAAAAATAGATAAATAGAGAGATAAAAATATAGGCAATTAGAATAGACAAATAGATAGACACACAAATACATAGACATATTCATAGATAGAAAGATAAACATATTGATGATAAACAAATAGACAGATAGATAAATAGATAGATAGACAAATAGATAGATAAACAAATAGATAGATCGATAAATAAATAGATAGAGTGAGAGATAGACAAATAGACAGATAAATAAATTGATTGATAGATAGTTAGACAGATAGAGAGACATATAGACACATAATATTATAGATAGATAGAAATAAACAGATAAAGAGATAAAGGGATAGACAAATAGAGAGATAAAGGAATAAACAGATAGAAAGATAAATAGATTGTCAGATAAATAGATAACTAGTTAGATATATAGGGATATATATAGATAGACACATAGAGATATAGATAGATCTATACATACATATATAGATAAATATATAGATGGACAAATATATAAACAAATATAGAGAGTTATACTGATAGATAGATAAATAGACACAAACATATAGACAAATAAACAGATAGACATATAAATAAATACATAATTAGAGAAATAGACAGATATAGAAAGATAAACACATACATATATAAACTGGTAGACTGATAAATAAATAGTTAGATAGAGAGATAAAAGGATAGACAGATAAAAAGATTGTGAGATATATAGAAATAGAGCTAGATAGATAGACAGATATAAAGATATTGAGTTAGATAGACATATAACTAGACAAATGCACACACACACACACACACACATAAAAGAGTATTGGTGATATTAGACACTCAAGGAGATACACTGAATAATGTATCAAAAAATATGGTGCATTGGATCCCAATTAAATTCGAGTATGAGTAGTGTGATTTTTAAATATGAATTAATTTTATGTTTTTTTATCTTTTTTATTTTTCATTATGAGTTTATATGGAAAAACAATGCATATATTTATTGTTAGTTTACTTTTTTCAATTAAATTTATTCAAGGTTTTAGACTATTTGATCTTATACACGTATATTTAATTTACTTATTATCGGATCTCTATGATTATCATTAAGAATTAGGTAATGAAATTTTAGAAAATAAAAAAATTATTAGTATTTAACGACCTTGTTAATTAAAATATAGTGATTTTCATTATAGTTGATATTTGGTTTAGTCATGATAATGATATATTAACATGATTTAATGTTTATTTTATTGATTTAAAAAAAAATTAAATAAAAAAAATATTAGAGCTTTATGAGATTTTTCATTTTGATGATGGTTCTGTTAATAAACATGCTTCAAATATATATACTTCAAATGATAAAAAGATAATAAACATGCTTGTGAAAATCATTAAAAGATGGTTTCATAAGTGAAAATTTTTATATCTTATATTTGTATTACATCATTAACCTAATCGTGTAAGTTTGCTTAAAAATATTTTTTTTCATTAAAAAAATGTTTAATGTACAAAAATATATTAAAATATTTTTTCAACGATAAGAGTTTCACTATCTATGTATGTTAGCAGACCAAAAAAAAATAATTCTAAGTGGATATTAGATATCATTGAAATTATATATTTATTTTTTGAATTTCATGTATTGACTATCCACAATGATATCCAACAATGTTAATTTTAAAATCGATCATTAAAAATTGATGAATTAGACTTTGTCATAAGAATAATATTTTTAATTTATTTTTAAGATCTTTTATAATTTAATGAATGTATTTATTTGTATGCACTTTTAATGGATGCATTACACTTATCTATATATGCAACATTAGTATTTTCTTTTATAAATATAATAACCTCTTAGATTTTTATTTCATGATTATTGAGATGTAAATAAAATATTTAAAATTAAAATATTGATATTTTGTTCAATCTCTTTATTATTTGACTGCATATATGAAACTTATAGTTAAGGTAATCATGATGAAACATATTATCAAAAATATATCTATTTATATGAATTAACAATGAAAAATATATGCTAAGATTTATGAATAATTAGATAACCTATGTAAATATTATAAAATATGAAGAATAATTTTAGTAAGCTTTCGAGTATGCAAATATATATTATATTCATAAATGCTAATATTTCATTTCAGTTAGCTATGATTCAATGACAAAAAGTTTTCTCAAATATGATTGAACTGTAGAGATACTTATAATAGGTACTAATTATTGTTCTATATTATTCCAAAGTAATATAAAAATCACATGAATATATATTTCACGTGCTATATAAAATGATATTTGATCTATTGATTTCTTTGATGTCTAGGATATCATTAATTTATTTGTTCTGAAGTTATAAATGAGATTTTAGATATGAGAATAATACTATGTCCAAATATCATTGAAACTCTGTCATTCATGCTTAAAAAGGTGAGATAATTATTGGTTGAGTTTTCAAGACAAAGTGAAAAAATTATAAGTTGATGATTACATATATGAAAATGATGATAATCATATTGAGTCAATGAGTTGTGACGATTCAAACTAAACACAATGATTTATGATATTCGACTGAAATGTATTTTTTGAGTTTTTTTTTTAATTTTAGATTTACATTTTCTGATCTTAGTTAGTATATGTTTTTTTATATTTTTTCTTATGTTTCATATTAATGATAATTCAATTTGCAGTGCAGTGTAATGTTTAAATTTAATTAAAATAATTTTTTTATATTTATATAATATTATCATATGCAATATATAAAATATACTAAATTTAACAATAAAAATTAAAATTAATTTATTTAAAGTTAAGATAGATGAGCCACAACTCACAGGACACAGCCTTACTGTCTGCTGGGTGCTGCCCAAGCTCCTTGCCAAGATCACCCGGCCAGGTCTCAGGCAGTAGGCAGCCAGCTGCCAGGACCAGGAGCCGGAACTCTATTTTCTGGCTCATCGATGCAGGCTGTTGTCTGGAGGGGCTAACCCAGACTAGCCTGGGTTAGCAGGGAGCTGGGGCAGGCACGAAAGAGTGCATGAGGTAAAGTCTTGCTGATGAAACTCAGCCGGGTCCGGCACGGCATCGTATATGTGTTTATATATTTCTGGTAAACCCAATATGTACAGACATGTATATGTGTTTATATGTTTCTTTTTCTGTGTGTGCGTATGTGCGCCTGTTCAATATCTGATTTTCAATTTAATAATTATTATTCTAAATTATTTAATGTTTCTTTGTGCTAACAAATAGTGGAAGATGCTGCTTGGAGCAACATATTTTTTTAATGAATGTGATAATCAGGAATGCTTAATTGATAAATTTGATAATAACTTCTCTTTCCAGGGAGGCTGTATTTCACGTTCTGATAACCAGCTATCAATTGCTTGTGCAAGATCAGAAGCATTTTCGCCGTGTAAAATGGCAATATATAGTCTTAGATGAAGCCCAAGCCATTAAAAGTTCCAACAGGTTCTTACTTCATGAAGCTTATGCCTAAATGTATTTTTCCTACTTTTAGTTTTATTTATTTGTCGATGTTTGTAGTAACTAGTATAATTATCATAACTATAATAATTAGCATACTTAATATCATTATTGTATATTTAGTTAAGTTACTATTACTAATATCATTATTATAACTAATATAATTATTATAAGTAACATCATTTTCATTAAACATATTCTTGATATTATAAATGTTAGATCATTTGAATTTTAGTTTTTCAATATATATTATTATTTTTTATATGTTCTTACACATAATAATAATTAACATGACTGACATAATTGTCACCATTAGCATAACTAGTGTCTTTTGGCATTATTAACACAATTCATATGATTATTGTTAATTACATAAATGTTCACGTCAGAACCGTTAATGTTTTAGGGAGAATCTTGGAGAGAGAGGAGTAAGTAAAGAGGAAGAGATAGAAAAAAAAGAAAATAATTGTCTTTCTAAATTCAACATTGAATAATAAACTTTTGTATAAAAATGACATTATTATCACATTTAATACAACTAATTTTAATAACATAAATGTTCATATCAGAACTTTTAAGGCTTAGGGGAATGTCTTGGAAAGAGAGGAGAATGCAAAGTGGAGGATATAGTTATATTGAAAATAAATGTTTTTATTTTTTTTTAATTCAAAGCTGAATAACTTAAGTACATAACAAATGTATAGAGGTGATATTTGTAGCCTGCCCTAGCCTATGGGCCATGGCTGGCACTCGCCTGGCTATCCAGCTCAGTACAGTCCAATCTAGGCCCAGCCCATGTCCATCACAGTTAGCTCGTGATTTGAGACTATATGTTGGTTTGGGGTGAGGCCTTTGGCCTTTACATGATGAATATATACATGAATATGAAATTTAAATAAATTTAAAAATAACATTATAAAAAAGTCATAATTTTAAAATTTCTATTGTAATGTATATGAATATGAATGTAAACAAATACATAAAAAATATATACCTATGTCTTAAATTTTAAATACAAATGCTCATAACAAAATACAATAAAAAGATTTATTTATGTATCTCTTTAATCTTTTAAGCATGATATAATTTTAATAATATCTATTTATAGTTTAGTTTTTTATCTGATATCATATCACAATCACAAAAAAATAGACATTGATATTATTATAAATATCAGAGAGATCAGTATATCATGTATTATTTTAGATATCACTGAAAAAGAAGATTATATGATATTCACTAATTTAATATCTTAATTTTTTCTATTATTATGAGATAAAATAAAAAAAAATAATCGGTGACTATCTTGATAGTCTATTTCTATTTGACTAATTTTTTTTCTTTAATTAATTGAATGTGACTATCTTGATATGTGTCTGATATGCTATGTGGCATATTGTTGACCAATTTGTGTCCGATATGCCACATAGCATATCAGATGGATGTGCCGGATACGTATTCGATACGTAATAAAGTCTATTGACGTGTCGAATGGCTGACAATTTTGATGATGCTGAGTGGCTGACGATGCCGAGGTAGCTGTGGGGGGGGGGGGGATTTCTAAAAGCTAACATAGAGGGGGGATTTTTAAAAAATAACATAGGGGTGGTGGTGGTTTGAAGCACTAAATGAAGGGGGGGTGGTGTCGAAGATAATATTAAATTAAAAACTATATTTAAATATAATTATAATTAATATACAATAGTAATAAATAAAAAATTACACGAAATTACGAAACTGTAGCAGTGGGGCGAGGGGTTTAAATGCATACTTTTTAATTTTTAAATATGCAATATGCAAATATAATTATTTTTAAAAAATATAATTTATATATTTTTTGTTTTATTATGTCGTGTTCTAATCGTATTTATATCCTAATTTTTTGAAATTTGTTGTGTTATCGTATCCTGTCGTATCATATCCTCGTGTTCCCGTATCCTGTCGTATCGTATCTTCGTGTCCCCGTATCGTATCCTAGTGTCCCCGTATCCTGTCGTATCGTATTCTCGTATCCTGTCATATCGTATTCTCATGTCCGTGCCCGTGCTTCTTAGGGTAATATGATAGTTTGCTTTTGTATCGATTATACAAGAGTCTAACACTAGAGTACGGGCGAAAAAAACCATAATATACGAAAGTAGAGAAAAAATTTGTTGTTATTATAGAGGAGATTTTTTTTTTAATTTTTCCTAAATAAGACTAATATTAGATGAATTCTTTAAGAATTCATGGATGATTTTGATAATCTGTTCTTTCTCTTAATATTGTATAAAGATTGTAATATTCTCTTTAGAAATAATATCTAATAATTATCTCTGATATGATTCATCATAATATCGTCTATATATAGAGTTTATTTTTTTTTTAATGTATCGTTATGATTTTTTCCATCCGAAACCCTTAAGTATACCATTTCTCTAATTAAATAAATTTGGGCTTAATGAACAATAAACCTTAACCCTTTTTTCTTTTCTTCAAAACCCTAGTTTAGCTGAAATTGCTCCAAAAAAATTTAGATTTCGGGGCACTACCTTTACAAATTACAATGCCACTGTACTCTGCCATTGAGCAACCACTCTGCGACACAACATGATTACTGTGCAATCACTCCTTGACTACTGTGCAAATTTTGGCTTGACCACCAAGCTAACTCAATGTGGTCACTGTGCCATCACCAGTGTTTCCCGTGAACTCAGTCATATATTGCAGGTGTTTGACAATCCCTAAGTTTGGATTTGCACGTGAACTTTGCTGATGCTGTGCACACGTTTTTTTTTATTTGTTTTAGGATTTGTAACTCCCAGTTACACATTCATCCTAGGATTGTCTCTGATGCCATGTTATGAGTGAATGTGAAAAATAAACAATATAAGCAAATCAAAAAATATCATATATGCACTCCCTTATATAATGTGATTTTTGATTGGGATAATTCACATGTTAAGTGCTCAAATCAAAAAATATAAAACAGAATATGTATAAGCAAACTGCAACAACTTTTATATTCTGCAAGACTATACAAAATCATATGGCATCTTTTCCATGAGGTAATGTTTTAAATCATCGTTGGCCTGTTCTCGACTGGTTTATGTGTTTATCAAAATTTTGTCAAATTAATTTTGCAGTATAAGGTGGAAGACGTTGCTTAGTTTTGATTGTCGTAACCGTTTGCTGCTTACTGGCACACCTATCCAAAATAACATGGCAGAACTATGGGCCCTTCTGCATTTCATTATGCCAACATTATTTGACAGTCAAGAACAATTCAGTGAATGGTTTTCCAAGGGGTACAACTTCATGTCATCATTTTGTTCATCAGTATAATTATGTGGTGCATATTGGTTGTTTCTGGGTCATAATAACAATTTATCTTGCATCATCAGAATTCAGAATCATGCAGAACATGGAGGTGCTTTGAATGAGCATCAGCTTAACAGATTGGTGAGCTTATTTTTGTAATCATTTGCCATATCAATTTGCAGAGTTTATTTTACATATTTGTTGTTTATGTGATTTTGTTATTTTTGTTGTGGCCTGTGGGTACTAGATGTTTATGTGAAGAATCGTACGTTTTGCTCATTCTCTAACTTGAACATAATAGCAGAATATTTGATTATTTTGGATTTTTGATTAATTTTTAAACTTGCACATTTGATACATTAAAAAACAATGATATTATAGTTTTATTTGATGTGATTTGTTTCCAAATTTGAACTTGGTTGGGCTGAAGTTGGTTTGGTTGGTCCAAAGGTTTACTCAGTGTGACTCCCATGCCGTGCCTTGCTGGCAAGACTGAAAATCAGGGCGGCCAGATACCACCTGTAGTGCCGTGTCAGGTACACCCCCATTATGCCAAGCACGAATCAGCTCGTTGGCATGATTCGTGGCCTCCTCCGGTATGTCTTTCACCATTCTGGCCTGAGTGCGATACATTGATTTCTCATGCCAGCCTGGCTCTCTGGCCTCGGCCTGGCTGGACCTGGTCTCCATAAACGTAGGGTTCAGACCCTGGATTTCAGTCCCCAGGGTTTTGGCTTCAGGGCCAGCCTAACACTTCCTGGATGGGTCCGTGCCCTAAACATAGGGCCTACCCTATGCTGCTCTATGCTCACGCCTTCACCCTGCCTTTAAAGGCTTTCTCTCTCTCTCTCTCTCTCTCTCTCTATATATATATATATATATATATATATATATATATATATATATATATATATATATATATAATTAATAAATTATGTGAACTTTAAAAAAAAAAGATCAATTAGTATTGCATTTTATTAAAAAAGATCTATATATATATATAAATTATGATTAATAAATTATGTGAACTCTAAAGGTTCTCTCTCTCTCTCTATATATATATATACACACACAACACACACACACACATGTATATATATATATATATATATATGTATGTATTTTACTTTTTATGCTATGTTGATGGGAGCGCCTAATTTGTGGATTATCCAACTAGGATTTATCTATTATGTAAGTGTATTTTTTGCATGATTTTATTCATTGAGTACTATACTTTTTTTTTCATATGTTAAATTTTGATATGGTATCATAGTTATACTTTAGAAAAAATAAATCATAGGGAATGAGTGTGGGTGAGAGTTACAATCGTTGTGTTGAGCATGAATGTGTGCGTGCACTATACCAACACAATCTATGCATGCATGGTGTTGGCCACAAATCTATTTTGTATAAAGGTGTCAGATGGCAGTGTCGTGCCATCACGATTCATTTTTAGGTGGCCCAGTCATGCCACCTAAAAAATAGTTTTTTTATTTATAAGTTTAGGGTAATAAAAAATTATAAATTTTATAAATAATAAGAATTAATATTATTAAAAAGTATAGTTGAATGGTGTCTGTGATAAATAATATATAAATTCATGATAATTATATATTTTTTTGTATGTATTATCTTTAGAAAATATCAAATTTAAAATAAAATATATAATATAATATTCAATAATGTTATAAATAACAATATAATATTAAGTATATTTGTAAGAATTATTAACGAGTTTATTAATTATGATTTTTTATGTTAGATGTATGTGTTGCATAATAAACCTAATAATATATGATGTTTTAAAAATAATTTATTCCCCTTTAGATTTAATTAGAAATTTATTAAAATATGTTAAAACGACTAATAAATTATAATAATTTGATAGTATATGCAAGTCAATAAGTCTAAAAGAAGAAAAAAAACTCCACTTGATGTGAACCGTCATTAGAATGCAATATATCTGATGTTGGATTGATTTATTGGTTGCCAGCATGTTATACATGATTTTATTTATAATAAATTTGGTGAAATAGTATTAATAAATTAAATTAAGATGTTATTTTTTTATTTTTAAAATTTAAAATACTTATTTAAGATTTGACAAACTTTTCTTTGTTTATATGCATTCTCACATTCTATATTACACATAGTTTTACACATATGTAACATGTGTCATATGTGCATCTAAGTGTAAATTGGCGGAAACACATGCCTATACATATTGATTTTTCTTATCAGATGCATAAAGCACATAAAGT
This sequence comes from Sapria himalayana, assembly GCA_029783825.1. Taxonomy (NCBI): domain Eukaryota; kingdom Viridiplantae; phylum Streptophyta; class Magnoliopsida; order Malpighiales; family Rafflesiaceae; genus Sapria; species Sapria himalayana. Next base: position 460,658 of record JAREIK010002715.1, read on the forward strand.
CATTGTCATCGCTAAAATTTTGGTGATGACTGGTGGCGACACCTGCCTTGCAAGTCGTTCATAATGGGCATGCAATATCTTCTATTCAGAGCAGATAATTTTGTTGTTTTTTGTTTTGTGATAGTGGGTGTGACCCAAGTGCGATCAAACTATCTAAGATTTATAATTCTGACTTATATACACTCTTTTCCTAGGGTATTGTTCCCTAGGTTATAAATTGGATTTCATGTTACAAATTACGATATGGAACTAAAATAAAGAAAAAACTTAAGATGAGTTATTACAACATAAAACGACTATATGAAATAACTTACATAAAGCTCCTTATGTGGTGGGAAATTTGAGTGGGAGAAACATTACATATCAGGTGTCATCATCTTAAACATAAAACACATAAAACGGCAAAAATGTAAAATGATCAAAAATGAAATAAATAAGGAACAGTGATAATATCATCTAACGAAAAACATACATGGAAAAAATGCTTCTGATAGTTCGAACTTGCATTTTAAACACAGGTTGATACAACTCACATAAAGCTTCTTATATAGGCAGCAATTTGATTGGGCTAACTCCTACTTATTACGTGCTCTCATCACAAACATAATTCATATAAAAATGGCAAACTTAAACTAAAAAAAATGCTTTTGATAGTTCAAACTTATAAAAAGTAGACTTTTTGATTTCTAGTTGTGAAATATTGTAACTCAGTCCTCATTAACAAGACCTGAAAATTAAACGTTATTTTTTGTTTCTTTTTCCTTTGTCTCGTTTTTTTTATTTGTTTGTCTTTTATTTTTTTGTATTATATTGTTTCCCTCCATCTGACAGCATGCAATTCTGAAGCCTTTTATGCTGAGAAGAATTAAAAAAGATGTTATCTCTGAGCTAACTCGGAAAACAGAGATCACAGTGCACTGCAAGTTAAGCTCTCGGCAGCAAGCTTTTTACCAAGCTATAAAGAACAAAATATCTCTTGCTGAATTGTTTGACAGCAATCGTGGCCATCTCAATGAGAAGAAAATAATGAATCTTATGAACATCGTCATTCAGCTGAGGAAGGCAGGTGACAAGTTTTAATTACTGATATTCTGATCTTTATCAGCTTTGCATATAGTTTCAGTTTTTAAGGCTGTGGCTCAATTTTTTCCACGTGTAAAAGAACCGAGCTGATGAAGAACGTGCTTGTCCTTTCCATCTACCATATTTTAAGGATTACTTATCCTGCCCATTAAAAAATATTTAGATCGACAAGTTGATGTAGAATATAGTAAAAAGGCAGACAATTAGAATTTTTGATTTAAATTCCGAATTCTTATCATGTGTAAGATTCATGTGGATAAGTTTGCAGGTGTGCAACCATCCCGAGCTTTTTGAAAGAAATGAAGGATTAACTTATCTTTATTTTGGAAAAATTCCGAATTCTCTTTTGCCTCCTCCCTTCGGGGAGTTGGAAAGCATATATTATTCAGGAGCAAAAAATCCCATCTTGTACAAGGTATTTTTCTTTAAGCATATATTATGAAGGTATTAACTTATCTTTATATGCTAATTTTTGTTCTTGCCCTATTCCCTCTTACCCTGCCCGCCACCATCAAAATGTTCACCAGATACCAAAATTGGTTTATGAAGGCACTGTTGCAAGCTCTGAAGTGAAGCTTGGAATTCTCAGGGGGCCAATTCAGAAGTACCTAAACATATTCTCACCAGAAAATGTGTTTGATTCTGTTTTTAGGCAGGGGAATGCGACAGATGGCTTCCTTGTTAAAAGCGGGACGTTTGGCTTTACACATTTGATGAATTTTTCTCCAGCAGAAGTCGCATTTGTTGGGGTCAGTTCATTAATGCATCAACTCTTGTTCTTCATCTTGGGGAGGAATCAAGCTCCTGATGAATTTTTTGACTGGGTGATGGGGGGAGTGGATGATGGAATTGAGAAAGGAAAAGTTAGAGCTGTTTTGAGGATGCTGTTCGTCCCGTCCAGATGTGATAGAAATATTTTGAGACGTAGATTTGCAACAGGCCCTGCCAGTGCTCCATTTGAGAGCTTGGTTGTCTCTCACAGGGACAGACTAATGTCCAACTTCAAGCTTCTCCATTCATCGTACACTTTCATCCCAAAAGCAAGAGCTTCACCAGTATGTTTTTGACTCAAGGCTGCAAGCTGGTTTGTTGTTCATCTCTATGAAGCTAGCTCCCTTAATCTAATTTATTCTTTTTTTTTCTTTTGAGCTAGATTGGTGTCCAATGCTCGGATAGGAACTTTGCCTACAACTTAGTTGAAGATATGCATCACCCATGGGTTAAAAGGGTGCTTATTGGGTTTGCTCGCACGTCTGAGTTTAATGGTCCCAGAATGCCGACAGATTCACACCCATTAGTAGAAGAGATTGATTTGGAACTACCCATTTTACAGCCTGCTCTTCAGTTGACATATAGGATCTTTGGATCTTCCCCTCCTGTCCAAACCATTGATTCAGCTAAATTGTTTACGGTATGCTTATTTTCTGTTTGTGATGTCTAATCCAAACCATTGATAATGTTACTGTTTTTTTAAAAAAATTAATTTCTGCTAGTTTGAATTCTGTTGACATGTTTTATTAGGTGATATTTAAACAGAAACCCTTCAACGTGTGAAGTTGGGTTGGAATTGGAACTCTTTAAAATTTCTTTCCATTGTTAATAATGATTACTTAAAAGGTGTTGCATTGGAGTATTTTTGTATGTTATTGTTAATTATGTAAACACTTTTATCTGTAATATATAATGTACAACTATATGTAAATATATGATAAATAATGTACAAGCTATATAAATATCAGGAATGTGTTTTCATTGTTAAAATAAAAGGTATATTAATAATTATAAGCAGTGCATGAATATTCTATATATGTACTAAGGTAATATTAGCTTCAATGAATATGTAGTACAATTGATATATATATATATATATATAGTATGAAGCAATAAAAGAAGAAATGGAGGTACTTTTATTATTATTTTTTAACATAGTTACAATTTGATTTCTGTGTGAATATGTGCTAAGGTAATGTTAGCCATTCTAATTTTTTCTATGATGCTGTCATTATTTATCTCAATGTGATGAATGTTTTCATTAGAGATTTTATTGTGTTGTGGCTTGATTGTTCATTATTTAATGTTTTACTTATTTTTTGATAGGTGCACCCAACTTGTGTTTGCCCCTAGTATTTTTTTTTTTTTGTTCGTCGACTAAACTTTCTTTTGTATTACTTTGGAATGTTTCTATGATTATTATGCGTTTTTCATTTTATGAATTATGTTTTGATGTGGTATGGAGTTTGAGGTTTCCAGGATTAGGATTCCTTGGATAAAATAGAGTTTATAGGTGTCCTTGCTAGATCCCTCACCAGTGCCAGTCATTGCTACAACATGTTGGTGCTGACCTGTTTCAACGTGCATATACACCAAGGCTGCTCACTATGCATCTGCAGTCTTCTCATACAACTCTGCCACTACCTCTGCACTTCAATTGATAAAGTATCATGTTTGAAGTCTTGTAGAATTATGTTGCTTCTTCCCACCTCACACCACCTCAGTTTTGGACAAATGCACACCTCACTCTCACATTATTATGTTTTCTCTGCACTAAAACGACATTGTGTACACAATACAATATTATTTCAGTGTCTGGTGTGATGTTTACTGTGATGGGGGAATGCTATGGTATTTACTAATAACAAACTATAACGTTAAAACCAAAGCTAATAAAGAACTATAAAAAATGCAACACTTAATAATAATGTCATACAATGAATATCATTAAATAATCCGCAAAAATTATCTAGGTAGCTAACATGTTCTTGTGCTCTCTTCAAAACATAAGATAAAATAAAATAAGCATATTGCAAAAGTAAGTGTTAAATATAAATGAAAATAATACTATTTGATATTTATACATCAAATATTTTTGTATAATGAGTAAAAGTGATTGAAATAATTTATATTTTGATTATTCTAATCAAAAATATAAAAAATAAAAAATAATAAAAAAGAAAACTACATAACATACTAAATAAAATCATAACACGTGCGTAAAGGTCTTATATGTTATAACACTAATTTTTTATATATTTTCTTTCTCAACAAAAATTAATATGATCTATAATTTTATCATCTCAAATACTAAATTTGAGATTATATATTTTATTGATTAATTATCACAGTAAAGAGTAGTAAGATAAGATAATAGAAATTGAATCTCACCGAGTAATTATTTTATCCAAAGTTTCTTGTAGGCAATTCTAATTATCTAAGAAGCACGGATACGGACACGGACACGGGGTTACGACATGGCAGGATACGAGAATACGACAAATTCTAAAAAACTAGGATACGGATATGGCTAGGATACGACATGATAAAAAAATAAAAATAAAAATAAAAATAAAAATAAAAATAAAAATAAAAATAAAAATAAAAATTATTAATTATAAATTTTAGGTATTTTATAAAATTCATTAAATTAAATTAAATTAAATTAAAATATTTTATTATATAAAATAAATATATATTATTTATTTTATAAATAAAAATATTTTATTTTATTTTATTAAAATATTTTATTTTATTTTATAAAAATATTTTATTTTATGCACATCCTCACACAAATACACCCGCCCCTGCCTCCCCCTCAAACACGCCCGCCCCTGCCTCTCCCCTCAATTCGCGCCGCCCCTTCCTCTCCCCTCAATTCGCGCCGCCCCTTCCTCTCCCCTCAATTCGCACCGCCCCTTCCTCTCCCCTCAATTCGTGCCACCCCTTCCTCTCCCCTCAATTCGCGTCGCCCCTTCCTCTCCCCTCAATTCGCGTCGCCCCTTCCTCTCCCCTCAAATCGCGCTTGCTCCTGCCTCTCCCTCAAATCCCGTCCGCTCCCTACCTCACCCTCAAATCGTGCCCGCCCCCTGCCAGTGGCCAACGTTGCCCATGCGGCAACGTTGGCCACCCGATGTCGTCGGACGTCGGGCACTATAAGCATGGATACGGCTGTCGTCTGCCGACGCAACCATCCGATACGCCACGTGGTATATCGGATACTGATTGTTGCAATGATACGTCACGTGGCGTATCAGACACGTATCCGTGCCGTGTCCGTGTCGTGTCCACGTGTCCTCGTGTCGGACACGGCTGTAGGGAGCCGTGTCCGTGCTTCCTTGCTAATTATCACTCTGAAAATTGACTCAATCCTAAATTTTAAAATTATTTATCTTATTTTTATAGGATGTAAGATTTTGTTAAATAAAAATATAAATTTTTTTATAAATTTTTTCTGTGTATATTAGTTTTCAACTTGAATCTAAATACTCAACTTACTGCAAGTACCAATGATTCTTAAAAGAAATCTTAAATCTTAGAAATTACTTTACTTATCTCATTATCTGAAGAGCTATGTCAAGATAAATTTATCGAGAAAAATTTAGGAAAAGTGTTATTATGTTGATTGCATGTATTTTATATGATTTGATAATAATTAAATAATTAATTTTTTTATTATTTTTCTGTATGTAACAGTGCCAACTAGTTGAGTCGCACGAAAGTCAAACTAGTACTTATATAAAAATGAGTGTCTATTGAAGTACAATCAAAAGTCCAATTTTCTTAAAATTGTCAAACACATCTTTCTAGTGACTAAATGATATTATTGGTAGAATAACTCATCATTATACTAAGAAAATTTTTGAATCTTTTAAATTATTCATATGCAATTGTAATTAAATATATTATTTGAGTTGGATAATTACTAATCTATTATCTCTTATGATTATAATGACATTTATATAGATAATCAGTGAAATATCTTTATTATATATTGAAAAAATAAAAAAATATATAATATGTTATTTAACTCATACTAGGTGATTGTTTGTGAAAGCCTTGCAAATTAGTTTTTCAGTGATTGCTTCTGACCATGTAATATGTCATTCATTTTATAAATTGTATGTGATTGTATTGCATGAAATTCAAGTTGTTTTCTATACACATTCTTTTTAAGTTTACTTTAAAGTATGTTTTTTATGTATAGTTGATGTATTTTTCAATTGAGTTGTTGCAAAAAAAAATTTATATGAATATTATTTTTTCCATTGGATATATTCTCACTGTTAGTCTATACTAAATATATGAATGAATCACATCGCTAAAAGATTGTCTTAAGATGATTTATCTTTTGATTTGAATGTCATCATTATGAATACCTAGATGTGTTAAATGGCTCATGCCTAATTGACATGTAGTTTTTTTGTATTCTACATGTTGTGTTGGCTCTAGTCCAGCTAGAGGTGTCAAACGGGCCTGTTAGCATAAAGAAAAAAAAAATTATAAATGAATGTAGGGCATCATTAGAATTATACTTATTCTAATTCTTGTATTAGCTACCAATACATAATATATGATTACGTCAATAGAAATAGTGATAAATTAATTATTGATAATTAAGACAGAGATAAATTTAGTTTTTATTAAATTCATGAAGATTTTGTATAACATGATGAACATATGTTTGTTTGTGTATATTCTCATCATTTATATTGCATTTAAGTGCGTATATAATTTTAGTAGCATATTTAATATGTATAGAGACCACCTTGTATTTAGTATTGTAGTTGTTGAGATAGAAACTAAATATTTAAAATATTGATCCTTCATTCTAATTCTTTTATGTTTGGCTGCCTATTTGGATCTCATTGTTAAGGTGGAAGGAGAAAAAATATTTTTATTTACACATTTACCTGCATGAATTAGAAACTTTAATCTAATTGTTTCATTAATGAAAAATTAATTAAATTGTTTTTATATTACAATATTAGATTTGGTAGTTATAGTCAAAATTTTGATTACGGATATATACATTGTATTCAAATATTATGACTTTTCTATTCAGTTATCTAAGAAAAAATGATAGGATGATCTGTCAAATGATAACGAGTTATCTTGATAGTTACATATTGATTCTTTTTCTATCATATCACTGATGATAATAAGAATTTAAATAATTTTTTTATAGTACAAATTAAATCAATCCATCTGTTCTGTGATATCTAAGATAATATGTAATTTACTGACCCCTCTAGTGTTTATGTATCATGTAAGTATTTTTTTGTGACAGTCAATATTATTTTAAATAAGAGATCGAGAATGTGACTGGATATCATAGAGATACTTGTATGTATGAAGGACTAAGAAGAATTATTTTTGAGCATTTAATAATAAATACAAGAAATAATGACGGATAATGATTCTTGAGATATGAATGTTTATAATATTGATGTCCCCACTTGCTATACCTTCAGATGTATGCATGATGATGATGATATGCATCTGTAATCGCTCTATCATATCATCATTATCGACTGATAACTCATGTAGTTATGTAATTTTTGATTTTTTTATGATACCATAATATCATTGTTTTATTTTTATTTTTATTATTTGTTTATGTTCTTATGATTTTTATATTAGTAGTTACATTTATTATGGTATGAGTTATGCTTAACATCATAAAATATTATAAATGTATATACGTCTATATGTTATATTCTTGTTTTGATTATGAAATAATGAACTGAAATGAATTTTTTATTTGATGTGCACATTATTGGATTGTAAATATTTATTTTTTAATTATTTATTTTATTTAAATTTTTTGAAGTGTGATATTTTTAATAAATATTTTATAAAAATTGAAATATAAAAAATATTTTAAATTTTATTTGAATTATTTTCTCCTCAAGTAAAAACCAAAAGTCCAATTGGTCCATAAGTGACACTATCTGCTTTTGGGTTTGACATGAACTAACATGATATGACTTCACCTGATATAGTTCGTTTGACATCTCTACTCTCAATAAGCCTCACATTAAGATCATCTAATTTCGTATCTAGACATATTTTTTTTTGTGAACACTCACATGTGCTTAATAACAAAGTTCCTTTAGAGTGGAGAATATTTTTCTTTTTTAACATGGTTTGACATCATTATGAGTAAGATAATATCTTCGAAACAACACTTGAGTATACTAGTATTATCAAGAAAAGTGATAAAAGTAGTAATAAAATGGATAATACATATTTATGAAAATATATGTGATATTGGATGTTGAATATCTTTTATGTTTATTCTGAACCATTATCAGAATATCATTAGTCAAAGGGTCAGTTGAATTATCATTTGATTCTTATGTGGACCAGTCTCTAGTTTGATAATGTAGTGTATGTTTCCCATACCACATTAGATTTCTTAGTCTGGTTGTTCTCATCTTTCAATCTTTAGTTTGCTATCCAGACTTTAAAGAAAATTTTTATCTTGGGAAATCTTATTCCCTTTAGGATCAAACTGATCTAAACTTGTTGGCATGTATAATGACTTAACAAGAGTCTCAGCATAATTGATTCAATACATTCTAATGTTGTAGATAATTTACTTTCTCTTCTAGTTATAGGTCCAAGTGGGATTAATGATCAATTAACGGTGAGAAGATGATCTTTTGGACTATTACTCTTAACCTCAATGAAAAATAACTTCTGCTTGAAAAAGGTAACATTGATATTTACTAAATTATGTTAGTTTTTGATAAAAGATACTTGTACCAAAAAACTAAGAAAATGATTTCTCAAGGCCCTGATGCTAATTTATTTGTATTAATGAGAAATTATAACTAAAATAATAACTCCCAACAACCCGAAAGACTTGCAAAATTATCTCTCTTTGGGATGAATGATAAGAAAGAGCATACACTTGGAAACATAATAAGAGAACATTTGGTTGTTGATGTTTTTTGTTAAAATTATTTCTCTAAAAATGCTTTGACACACTCCTAAATATGAGTGTTCGGGTGATCACAAATAGTAATATATTCTTTTTTTAGTCATCATATTTTATGCGAGTATGATTACACATATGATATGTATTGAATCTACCTAACATATATTCTAATAAATTTCTAATTTTTATATTTTTAATATTTTTATTTTATTTCAGAAAAATAAAAAATTTTGATCTCAAGAAAAATATATATTTATGTATTCATGATTAATTATTAATGAAAGTAATCAAATACTTTAAATTCTCTCTCATTGCATGTGTATTAGGTTATATATGTTTAAATGTATCATATCTTATGCGTCATCACTCATGCCAGATTAGTCGATAAGAGAACATTTGGTTGTTGATGTTTTTTGTTAAAATTATTTCTCTAAAAATGCTTTGACACACTCATAAATATGAGTGTTCGGGTGATCGTAAATAGTAATATATTTTTTTTTAGTCATCATATTCTATGCGAGTATGCTTACACATATGATATGTATTGAATCTACCTAACATATATTCTAATAAATTTCTAATTATTATTTTTTTTAATATTTTTATTTTATTTATGAAGAATAAATAATTTTGATCTCTCATGAAAAATGTATATTCATGTATTCATGATTAATTATTAATGAAAGTAATCAAATACTTTAAATTCTCTCTCATTGCATGTGTATTGGGTTATATATGTTTAAATGTATCATATCTTATGCATCATCACTCATGCCAGATTAGTTGATAAGACAAGAAGTTCTGTTATCATTTACTAATTGACGTTTCTTATATTTTAGGTTAGAAATATTCTTAACACTAGGATAATGTATTTTTAACTTGGTTAGTGATAGGCAACCAAGTTGATAATGTACAAATAAAAGGATCAATATACTTAAATACCAAGAATGAAATTTTACTGTTGGAGAGAACATATGATTTACTCTGCTAATTTCAAATAAAGTTTTCTGTAGAGTCTTATGATCCTACATATAGATATCAATACATGAAAAAATAAAGTTAAAATTGAGTTTATTAAAAAGACATTCAATAAAAGTAGACTAACAAGATAATTAAGAATAATCATAACATAGTTAAAAAATAAAGAATTGAGTTAAATACTAACATATCAAATAACTTAAGTAATTTCGTTATTGCTTATAATAATATTCATATAACAAAAAAATATTGTAGTAAATATGAAATAATTACCTCTAAAGTGACTAATGACGCATGTGTAGTAATTCTAGGAATTTGAATAGATAGTACGAGTGAACAAACTCATAAAACTTGAAAAAAATGAAGTTTGTTGTAGCCAAACTAGTGAGCACAACTCAAAAGTATTTTTGTGTTGGGTGATACCTAATTTATTTTCATAATCAAAATATCATTCATATAAATAATAATCAAAATAACTTTTTTGTTAGGGCTCCTGTAACAAGAACAAAAAAAATTTATAGCACATTTGTTTTTATCAAATGAGAAGGTTATTTATGAAATTCTCATAAATTATACTTTTAGTGATTGATTTCGGTCATATAGCTTTTGTAATTTGTAAATTATGTTTAACTACATTGCTCAAAATTTAGGTGATTATTTCATATATATTTTTACCTAAATATCATTATGAAGAAAAATATTATTTATATCTAGCTTATGTATTTTTAATCTATGAATATCAGTGAAATAAAAATTCATACTGAGATCATATTGGATACGGTAGAGAAATAATTTGTGTAGATCACATCAAATGTCTAACTGAATTTTTCAGTGAATACTCACTTATAATCAACAACATGTTTTCTCATAGTTTATTTATTATATTACTTGTAATCAATAACAAATATTCTTAATTCTACATTGAAGAGAATACATATGATTTACTTTGCTAATCTCAAATAGGATTATCTTTAGAGTCTTACAATCTTGCAAATTGACATCAATAAATAAATAAATGAAGCCAAAATTGAGTTTTTTTTGGAATGACACTCAATAATAATAGACTAACAAGATAATTAAAAATAAATATAACATGATCAAAAAATAAAAAATTAAGTTTAATACTAACAAATCAAATGATTTGAGAAGTTTCGTTATTGTGTATAATAATATTCATAGAACACTTAAAATATTGTAATAAATATGAAATAATTACCTTTAAAGTGAGTATAGGCTCATGTATAGTTTTTCCAACAATTTGAATAGATAGTACGGGTGACAAAATTACTAATTCTTGAAGAAAAATAAATTGTATTGTGACCAAAATAGTCAATATAAATCAAAATTATTTTCTGGGTTGAGTAATTTCTAATTTATCATTTATCATAATTAAAATATCATGCATATATATAATAATCAAAACAACTCTTTTGTTAAGGCTCTTATGGAAGAACAGACAAAACCCGTAGTACATTTTTTTTTATCAAACGAGGTGATTTTTTATGAAATTCTTATAAATTTGGCTTTTGGTGATTGATTTCGATCATATAATATTTTTTGTAATTTGTAAATTGTATCTAATTGCTTTACTCAAAACTTAATTGATTATTTCATATATACTTTCTCTTGAAAGACATTATGAAGAAAAATATTATTTATATATAGATAGTGTATTCTTAATTTATAAATATCAATGGTATAAAAATTCTTACATAGATCATTTTGGACACTATAAAGAAATCATTTTAGTAGATCATATAAAACTAATGAGTGTTTTTTTTTTTTTATAAATATTACCTTAATGTGATATATTTGTACATATAGACCTATTGTAATAGTGAATATCCACTTGCAATCAATGATATGCTTTCTCATAGTTTATGATACTATTTTTGTAGATCTGATTGGAAAGATCTAAAAATAAATTAATTGGAAACAAATATCAATATGTGACAAGACAATTATAATTAAATTGTTTGGATAGATAAATTATTAAAAATAAATTAACTGAACAATCAAAAATACGCATAACATGATTAAGAAACATATATTTGACTAAGAATGATATGTTTTATCTAGTTATTGTTATGATGCATAAAGCCTGTGAGTGCCCTTATATGTCTCTAGTAGTCAAATTATTTATGTATAATGTTTTTGGTCTCCTCTATGAAATTTATGTCCAATTGTCTCTGGTATAACTCATTCTCATACAATGTGTATACTAAAATGAGAGTTTCTTTCATCTACTTTTATTGTGATTATCTCTATTCATACTAAATATGCTTCAAATCCATAAATTAGGGTTTTACAAAAATACTATTAAAATCAAGAATCTACCCCTCCAAATAAACAGTAAAGCCCAACCCTGATGGGGCTTCCTGACGTACTAACCTGCGAAAACCCCAAAAAAATCTAATATTTGCTCCTTGCCCCTACTTTCAGGGCAATTTGATTCTGTCCCCAAAATTATTCTGCACCAAAATTTCTAACTTTCCCCAAAATCAGAATTTTTAGTACATGTTGATTTTGTATAAAGATCCGCTATCCACCACTGTGCACTCTGCATCTAATGGAATCGACCCACTGGTCATCAATGGTCTATCATACACAATAGGTGTGCGACAAAATTACTTGTTTAACACAATTATTGTGCACTCTTTTTCCAGAATGTGTGTGCATGCATTGTCTTTATACATTGCACATGCACAATGACTGTAGTTTTCACCTACACAGTATCCGATGATTTATTTTCTTTAGGGTATTACACTAATACCAAGTAAAAATAATAAGTATAAACTCTATATTATCAATAAAATCAATCACACATAATACTCTTATATAATTTGCCAATGAATTGGGATAACCCACACTTTTGGTATTTTCATGATCAATAATAACAAAAGTAAAAAATATAAATTGTACAACTATAAATAATAACAAACTCAATGAAACTCAATATCATATAATGTATCAACAATGTTCTTATATAATGAGTCATTCGATTGTGGTAACATACATATTTAATACTTTTATTAAGAATGACATAATAAAATAATAATAATAAAAAGAATATGATATGCATGTAAATTGCAATATGATTGATCAAATTGGTGCACATAAGTCTATAATATTAATTTAGAAGCAAATATCGATTGAGGCCTCTTCCAAATTTTTGTCAAGATGTCTGATGATTGCTCCGTTGTCAAGATATATATTGTGCAATGGTCTCTATGAGGAAGAAGCAATTCGTTATCATGAATTGCTTATTTGAGATTATATGTCTCGTTGCATGATTGTCATAAAAATGAGTTGTCTTACTAGAAATGGCTATTTAAGTAAATATTGAATCCAAAATATCTCAAAGTAAATATCACCATTGTCATGAACTATCAATGTATCAAATCTTAAAATAATTTTATACTTCTTACTTTTTAGGATATAAGATTATTTTTAAGAAAAGTATAAAATTGTATTGTATATCTCAGTAAGAAAGTGTCAAACTTTAATCTGAATATTTAGCTAATTATAATTATTCATGATCACTGAAAGAGATTCTAAATATAAAATGTTATCATACAATTGTAAACTATAACAAACTCAATAAAATTCAATGATGACATAATAAAATAATACTAATAAAAATAATATGGTATGCATGTAAATTGATCATGCTCCATCAAGTTGGCGTGCACAAGTTGAGAATTTTAATTTTGAAGGAAATAAAGGCAAATTGAGGCCTCTTCTAGGCCTTTGTCAAGATGTCTGATGGCTATCCTACTGTTATGATAATTGTTATATTAATAGTCACATCGTAAATATTTTATACAAGAAAGAATTAATTCATATTTATATTTTTTGTCTGCTTTTAAAATATTATATTTTAGGTTTTATGTCTTGTTGTATGAATGTCATAGAAAATAGTCATCATTAGAAGAACTGGATAATTAATCTCGTTGAATAATTGTTGAATTTTAGATTCAACAATTATTCAATAATTGTTGAATAATTGTATTTCGCAAGTGAGAACCATTATTTATCACTATGAATTGTCTATGCATCATATCTTAAAATAATTTTATATTTTTTATTTTTTTAGGAGACATAATTATCTTCAAGAAAAGTATACAATTTATTTGTATATTTTATCTCGGCGCAGGTTAGTGATTAACTCATATTTGAATACTTGGTTAATTATAAATGTGTTAAAAGAGATCCAAATCTTAAAGTTTTTTCAATATGCCTCAATATGCGACGAGTTGTAGTTGCGAGATACAACAAGAAAAATTGATAAATTGACTAATTATACTAACTACATATATTATATTTTGTTGAGTAATTTAAGATAATTAATAATTTTTATGATTTTCTTATAAATAGTATAATAAATTAGAACTGGCACATCAAAAATTAAATTAATGTCTATTAATAAGAATATTTGTTGACGTATAACTCAAAAATTTGATCTTATTAAGAGTATCAAGTGTATATCTTATCCTTGATAAAATAACACCTCTTTTCAAATCAATTATATATATACTAAGAAAATATCTAAGTATTCTAAGGTTACTATTTTGGAGCTATGATGGAAGATACCCAATTGAGTTGAGTGGTCCCCAACTCATTATATCTATTAATCATAGTATCACATTTGTCTAAAACTAAATGAGGTGAATACTTTTTAAATTCTTGAAAATTTCATTCTCATTATTATTTCAGGTGATATTGCACCTTAAGTAATTTGTAATTTGTTTATGATTATATTGTTCGACATTGAGATGACTGCTTCATATGCACTTATTTCTCAAGGTTATTATGAAAAAAAATATTCTTTATATCTAGTTAATTTATTCTATATATATGAGATGTTATCATTGAAATAAATATTTATAAAGAATTCACATTAGTCATTGGAGAGTTTATAGTTTATATTAAATGTCTGAGTGAATTTACTCATTACATGTCTTATCTTAAAGCGATCCACTTTCTTATTTGAATATGTATTCATTTTAAATATTCACTTTCGGCTAATTATACACTTTCTTGCAAGTTGTGATATTGGTTCTTTAGTATTACCGGAGTATATAGCATCTTTCTCTCCAACACAGCCTAGATTCATCTAGGTTTAAATAATGTCTCGCAAGGAGACACAAGTAACCTAATATTATTAAAAGAAATATTTAAGGAAATTTAAAAATAAATTAGACATGTGTACGATAATACTTGTGAGATTGGATATTAAGTATAACATCTCTATTTGTTTCGAATATTTGATCAAAAGGTCAAGAATTGACTGGGTTGGTTCACACCATAATGGGTTAGATCTTTTGGCTCATTGTAGACTCATCGCTACTTTGAGCTTATTGTTTAAGTCCCATCATCCTAGCATAGACTTGTGAGTGATCAATTTTTTAACTCTCTAACTTATAATGAGCTTGAATGGGAGTGTACTCTAACAATTATATCATGTGACTCCAGCAATTCTTTAAATTGCTAACTAATGACATTTTTTATCTTGAGAAACCTCTCTATTTATGTTAATGTATATAATGACATAATAGTAGTATCGTTATAATGTGAACCAACAAGTTTTGATATAAAATACTTGTGACACACAGACTCTCTCCTAGTTAGAGGTCTAAGCAGGATTATTGAGTTGTAAGGAACAACAATGAGTTCAAATGTGTCACTATCAAACACACTTGACTTTTCATTGTCTCACAAAAAAAATCTTTTGCTCAAAATAGTTAACGTTAATACTCATTAAAGTATTATTTGATTTTGATAACAAATATTATATTTTCTTTAAATACTTAACTATCAAAGAAACATACATCTAAAAGTCTTGAGTGCCAACTTATCCTATCTTGAGAAAAGATCATAGACAAAATAAATTTTTTCTTAATAAAATGTATGATTTTAAAGGTTATACATTGAGAGATGTCATTAGAGAATATATGATTAATGAATTAGTTTGTGATTAAAATTATATCTTCATAAATATATTTTGAATATTTTTTGCAAATGAGTGTTTATATAACTTAAATTAGATATTTATTCTTTCTTTAAGTCAATATATTCTTATGAAACATATTGGAATATGAAATCTAATATATAATCTTGTGATTCATAAAGTTAGTGATGTCAACTGGGCTGGGTGGCCGGGGCATGACCCGTGACATGACACGACACTTTCCAGCACCATATCTCAAACTCGACACGGTGGCATTGTTAAGCTTGATGCACGGCTTATGCCGTGATGTGCTAGTGCGAGTTGTGCCTGGCTAGGCACAACCCACATGCCTAGTTCGGTGGCTTAGTCCAATGGCTGGTGACCCATGATTGAGCACTGGCATGTCTCGGGTCATGGGTTCTCCTTATGTGGAACATTTTTTTTAATTAGCCACATAAACTAGGTTCAACTTTTTTGGCTCCTCGCCATTCGTCATAGTGATTGGGGTAATGTGCAACATGCTTTGACCGTTGCATTTTCATGCAATGGGCAGCTATTGGGACACTGATAGGCATGGTTTGTCATAGTCATAGCCAACTTTTTTTAATAATATATATATTTTTTAATCTATGACCATTGAATTCAAAACAACTACTATTGGTCAAAATTTATTGGTTGTCGTGATTTAGGCTAATTAACATTCGAAAAAAAATAAAAATATTTGTTTTTTTTTTAATTTTATAAATAAAGATTTGAAAATTTAGAATTTATACTTTAAATTTTCTCATCTCTCCTCCTTTGATATAATGTTATTTTTTGTAAATTAATTTTTTGTTTAATTATTTACTTTATGGCTTATGATTTATGTTTATGTATATGGTATAATGCATATGTGGTGATGTGGCTATGCAACTTACCTTGAGGTTAGATATTTGAAGTGATGTAAATTTTATAACAAAGTGGTTATGATATATTTTTTGTTTGTTTTTTCTATTTTTTGTAAATTTTTAATTTAATTAGTTTTATAATTTATTTAATAATTATAAATATAAATATTTAAAAAAAATATCAAATCGTAAATTTAATGATAATGAATACGAAATTGACATAAAAATAGATAGTAATGATAATATCATCGAAATGTCTAATGTTGAAATTAAATTATCTCTACTCGTATTAACTCAAATTTATTTGACACCTAAAAAATAAAAAATTATGTGAATATAAGTAGTATAAATACATGTTAAAATAATAAAAAATAAAAATTTTAGGTGTATCGAAGAAGAATTCGTATAATATATATATTATTAAAAATATATACATGTAAGAGTGCATACGAGACTGAACATTTATGATACATTAGAATATATCAAAAAATATACCAAAAAATGTGATACATAAGAATCATTAGACTGACTACCTAAAAAATCATTACAATATATATTCGAGATAAATCCAACTTTGTTGTGAGTTCTTTCAAGTTGAATTTATTTCAGTTTCGTTGATCCCTTTTATATATAATAATGATTTTGGAAGACCTTATATTAGAGCAAGAACTCATTATCAAAAGATAATTTATGAGACATGATGATGATGATCTGTAACTGTATTCGCATTATCATACAACATACACTTAATAATGATTTTTAATTCATGTGATAGTGATAGATGTGCTAGTACTTTTTTTTGTTATTTTTTTATTTTATTATTATTATTTACTATTGATATATTAGATTGTACTTATTATCATTTTTATTTTGCTATTTTTTTTTAATTAAAATTTATGTATTTATTTTTTATTTTGTTTTATAAATAAAATTAAATAAATTTTTAAATATTTTATTTTAGTTCAACTATACTTCATCACAATCATGATACGCAAATGTGGATTGTGAAAACAGAATGTCATTGACAAAATATAATATTTTTTTATTATTTTGTGTTTTCTTATTTTTTTAGTTTAATATTTTTATTTTATAATAATTAATGAAATATCAAATAACAAATAATAAATTAAAATTTTAAAAATTTAATATTTTATTCAAATTTAAAATTTCAACCCAAAAGACCAAAAAATGAAAAACAAATAACCTGGTTTGTGGCTTTGTGCTGACACTAACCTACTCAAACTTGCACGACCCTCACTAGGCCCAACACGACCTTCACTAGGTCCGACATGGCCTAGCATTTTGTGAGCCATTCATGCTCTCCCAGGCTGCTATTATGCTTGTCATGCCATGCCTCATTGAACTAGGTAGTGTCGTGTCAGCATGAGCAATTTAACACCTCTATACAAAGTAACTATTTAATATGTCTCGCATATGTTTAATGCATTATTATATATAAAAAATATGATTATCAAATTATTTTTTAAATATTTTGTTAAATGTTTAAAAAATAGAGAAAACTTGAAATCTTATTATGAATATTAAATGTTCATGTATATCATGAATAATTGTTAATGAAAGTAATCAAATATTTAAATTTTTTTTTGATTTTATATTTATAATATTATCATATGTTTGAGCATATTAAATTGAATGAATTTTTATCTATATTTTATTGATAAGTATAGAGGTGTCAAACGGGCCGGCCCGGCCCAGCACGAGGCACGGCACGGTTCGGCCGTGCCTGGGCCGGCCCGGCACGATAAAAAAACGTGCCCGGGCCCGTGCCGGGCCCGGGGGAACAAACCACGTGCCGGGCCGTGCCTTGGCACGGCACGCCGGCCCGCGTGCCTGCGAGTCACGACTCACTGAGTCGTGACTCGTGACCCAACCGGGCCCCGTCCCCGGTAAAAAGACCGCGGGTCGGGTCCAAACAGACCCGCCCCGCCTGCCCTGCCGTGCGCCCGTGCCCGAGCAGGCCAGCACGGCACGGCACGGCCTTGCCGTGCCCACGGGCCGTGCCGTGCCCGAATTTAAAAAACCGTGCCGTGCCCGGCACGGCACGGTAGCACGGCTGGGCTCGTGAAAAACGGGCCGTGCCGTGCTGGGCCGGCCCGTTTGACACCTCTAGATAAGTAGGATAGGATATTTTGGTATGCTTTTCTAATTTATGTCTCACATTTTAGAATATAAATTCTTTTAACTTCAATATAAAATATTCTCAAGTTAGTGATGAGTGAACAATGTGAGATTGATAAAGTAAATGATATAAAACTTTTAAACATTTACAAGGAGATTTTTCTGTATATTAGACGACATATAATTCATCCAAGTTAATCCTTAATAATTTTATTTTAAGGTGAAGGTATCAAATGAGCCATGTCGTACTAGCATAATTTGGTTTTTTGTGGCTCGTTGGGCCACCATACCATGTATGACACGGCAATAAATTGGTTCTTGCGCCATGCTTAGTTAACATGATTTCATTAATGGTCAGGCTGGCATGACTCTTTTTGCTTACTTTCTGGCACTTTATGCTTGGCCGATTGTGGGTCATGCTAGGTCTTATTGGTTTTGGGCAGTTGAAAGGCTTAATTAAAAAAATTTGAAATATTAAAATTATTTTTATTAGAAAAATTAAATATTAAATTAATAAAATATTATTGCACTTGATTTTTTAAAATTAAATAAATTAAATCAATAATTAAACAATATATCTTATTTTTTGTTCAATAATATGAAAAAAATAATATATTCTGAAATTCTAAATGATAATTTTTAAAAAAAATTTAAAAATATAAATAACTAGAAATTATTCAAGAATATGAAATCATAAATATAATATATAAGCAGAAATAAAAAAAATATGCAACATATTTCACATACAAGTTTTTTAATAGCTACAATCAGTCCATGTATGTAGTATAGTAGTATAATTGTAGATCATAATTATCATGTATAATTTTGAAGTTAGTATTAATGGTAGTCTCAATATTCTCGATGTTCATTAAGTAATCATTTGTTAGTAATTATTTTATTTTATCTTAAATACTGCATCTTGAATCTTTCTAGTCCCTAGCACTTACAAAAATTTCTATGATATCTTATCATAATCCGGATCTCTTATCTAAAACAATATTAATAATCATAAAAAAATAAACTTTGATGTTATGTTAGATATTGAAATGATCAATAGATTATATGACATCTTAAAAAGCACGAAATAGATTGATTCATATTTTTATTAATTTAAAATATCTAAATTTTGATTATCATCATTTGATAAAATGTAGTAATAATCGATATCTAAGTATCGATATAGTTTTCTTTGATTTGACGAATCATCCTATCATTTATTCTTAACTAATTGAATTGAAAATGTATCGTCTTCGAATATGATGTCTATAGTCATACTTTGAGTTTCTCTAAAACTATCATCATACCTAATGTCGTAATATTTAGACATATTATTTAATTTTTTCTAATTCTAATTTCTAACTATCATATTCTCATTCTTTTATTTGGTTCATACATGTGGTTATGCATAATAAAATATTGTTACCTTTTTCATATTAATTTTATGATCTATATAGGCAGTCAAGTAATAAAGAATTAAAATGGAGGATTAATAATTTAAATACCTAGTTTTCATTTCAATAATTATGAGACTTAATATATGGTATTATTTATATTTGCTAAATATAACATTAATATTGCATATGCACCCAAAAGTAATGCTTATGATAAGTGTCTGTAAACGAACACATATTTATTGTTTCATAAAAATATTTAGAAATATTAAAATATTAATTTATATTTCATTCTTTGAATCATTAATAATAAATTCAATATTTTTATTAGCAACATAGTTAATATTAATTTATGTATCATTCTTTGAATCATCAATAATAAAAAATATAAATATAAATAACATAGTTATCTACTGATATATAATAATATTTAGCTAATTTTTTTATTTTTCTAATATTAGAGAAATAATTTTTATTTTTACGTGCATTATTAAGTTAATTATGTGACAACATCTAACATAAATAAATTTACTTAGTGACTCGTCTTTAATGTTTCTAATAAATATATTAAAGACAATACTATTAATTGAATTATTATCAAATGGAATATAAAAATTTTATTTTGAATATTATGTTTATTAAAAATTTTTAGCATACACTCATATAATTAAGTGTCATCATAAAAGTGAACGATCTCAAGATTTCTTTAATTATTTTATTAAATTTATACTTAAAATCGATATAATGAGTAGTAAAAGATGCAAGTAATACAACATAATGATTAGTTTAGATGTTGGATGTCATGAATATCATTCTATTATATATTTTAAATTTATTAATAATTAATTATTTTTATTATTTATACCATTTTATGTTATTATAATATATTATAATAACAAGTTGAAAATTTCTGATAAACAAGATGAATGTTTGTCTAGAAAATAATGATTATCTTAGGATCCTCAAAAATCTAATTGAAAGATTCATAATAACTTTCAATTTGGTTTTGTTTTCACTTTCAAAATTATTGTCGTAATGAAAAAGGTTAATGAAATTGAAGTTTTAAGGTCTTGCTGCTCAATTTTGTTTGCCAAAAATCTAATCCAATATGTTTTTTTTGTACTTTGAAAATTGATCGACATGCTGAAAATTTAATGAAATTGTCATAATGATCAGTATCACATGTACTTCAATACGTATATATATTTTTACTATATATGTACTGTGATGATAGATGTTTCAAATGGGCAAAGTGGCCTGGTTCTGGCCCGAAACCCGGCCCGTTTCAGGCGTGCCTGGCCCGACACAGCATACTACTGTAGTGCGCCCGGGCTCTTACCGGGCGCACTCTCGCCACGCGTCGTGTCGTGCCTTGTAGAGTTTTCAGCCCGTGTGTTGTGCCAGGCACGGGACGGGTGCCTGGCATGTGGGCACGGCACAGGTGGCCACACACCTAGAGACGCTCAATGGGGGGACGACGTGGTGATGCCCGATGGGCGTCAGCTCGGCACGCCCGACCAACGACGTAGGCTTTGCGCTGCAATTCTAAAATTTTAAAAATTAAATGACCCTACCTGAATTTGCCCACCCAAAGGTCTCAAACCAGCCCAAACCGGGTGGTTTTCTGGCAGCAGGCCCATGCCGGGCCTGCCCTACAAAGACGGTCCGGTCCGGCCCGTTTGTTACCTCTATGTGATGATTTTTTTTGATACACAACATTTTTATTTTTAATTATAATAAATTGAATCTAGATTATTGAAATTAGCTTAACTTTTCAAATTTTTAAGCAACTAGGTGAAACTATTTGAGAGAATCTTGTTTTGACATCAGATATATCAATTGAGTTGTTATTTTTATTATATAGGTCAAAATTATTATTATTAAAATTATTTTATATTATGTATTATATATTATATTATTTATTATTTTAACTTTAAAAAAATTATAATTTTTAATTTTTATAGATTATAACATAAACTGATAAACAGAAATTGAATGTGTACTCTAACTTTATATGTTCTGTAATCCACCTCTTTTTTAAACCAGTACTAGAGCAAACTACAAAGAAGGAGAAGAGAAAAATCATAAAAGAGAGGAGATAATATGAGAAAATGAAATTGAGTTAATATTAAAAATTTTTTATTCAAAATTTTTCGAATTTTTTTCCATTAAAAAATTATATATTTTTATAATTTTTATATCTATATATATACATACATATATACTCACACACATATACATATATACTTATATACACAATATGTATACCCACACACTCTCACATGTGTGTGTGTGTTGTCTAGAATTTTGGTAGTCATCAAATTTCTGCTCAAATACTTTTAGAAGCAATCCGATGATAATAAAAAAGAAAAAATATATTTATTTATTTATTTTTTTTAACATCGCCAATGATAGGATATTGTTTGTCGCTATCATTGTTGCGGCGTGTAATTATTGAATGTGCGACACATGTGTGCCATGTTTGGCACAACATGAGACACAATTGGACTTGGTCCAACACGAAATTATCCATGGCATGGGACGGTATGACCATGGTCTAGACATGGTTTTGGACCATGTCGTGTATGGCTTGACATTTCTATTTTGTGTAGTGCCTCGTGTTGTGGCCGGACCATCTTACCCACTTAACATCTTTATCTTAAATTTTTTTTTTTATAAATAAATATCAGTAGATGAAAAAATAATAATAAAAGTAAATTATTTGAAAACACAACTTTAAATAATCAAACAAGATAATAAATAATTAGAGTGACACGATAAAAAAAAAGCATGGTTGATATTATATCGAATGATTTTATAGAATTTGTGATTGAATATAAAAAAAATTTATAGAATAATAAAAATAATAGCGAAAAAGAAATAATTATTAGTAATATGAATATTATTTCTTATGACTAAATAAATAAAAATATTTGCTATTATTTTAGAGAAGAAGTTTGTTAGAAACACTGAATGATTTTATTATTTAATGTGTCCCTCAATACCGTGTAATAATCACCACCCCAATTTAAAAAGAATATCCAATAATTATCATTAATATCACTTCTCATCTTTCTGTGTGGATACTGATTTGAAACTCTTCTACCTCTATCTCTAGTTCGACTTGGATGTCAGTGCGAATAATTCTAATCTTTTAATTTATAAACTGAATTTTCATTTTTTTCATACTAAATAAAAATAATTCACAAAACCTAAACAAACAAATGTATCAGAATTAAGGGTTTTAATCAGAAATTTTAATTTTTAAAAACTCTAATATAGGGTTTTGGGAGCCCCCTATGCCAAAAATAAATTCAGCTTGGGATAAAAATCCAATTATGCCTCCCCAAGATTAGGGTTCTAGGGGCTTTTTTCAATGCTGTTGTTGGAATTGCAATTGTGATTTTCACATAGTGTGTGTGATTGTTTTGGTTGGCACATAATATATGTGCTTTCAATCTATGAGCGCATGCATTGTAGCTTGCACGCATGCATGTATTGTGTTGGAATGATATATTCATCTCTCATTTCTCTAAGGTTTGTTTTTTTTTTTCTTAGAATATTAGCTTTGATACCATATAAAATTCCAAACTATCATTAAAACATAAACTAATTGAAATTTAATAACATATAAGATACAAATATTATTGTTATATAATAAACCAATGAATTGAAGCAGTTCACATGTTAGATGTTCTCATCAATAATGACATTAAAATAACAATAAAAAGAACATGGTTTGCTTGTAAATTACAACAGTTATTATAACATATGTTTGTTCTAGAGCTTACCTACCAAATATATTTGTCAAATTATTGATGCTCATATTTAATTTTGCTTTCTCATGTTTGACGTTCAGGTTATTTATGCAATTGGTTGGAAGTAAATGGTGATATATTCTTACATTATGTAGATATTGAATGCTTAAGTATTTTATGCAGGAGCAGCTGCAGTAATTTGGGTAGCTTCAATTCTATTATGTAGAAAGTAGCCTAGGAGTTTAGATTGCTCTATGTTTTTTCATTCCTATATATATTTCCATTAATCATCAATAAAACTATTATAATTGTATTTCATTTTTTGTATCAATTATATATTATGTGGCTGTTGTAATATTAATCATCAAACACTATAATCATAGTTTCTTTGTGGATTTCATAAATGGTTGCCAAGAATAAACAGACCCATATTTTCACACTGCCTCTTCTATTCAATTTTACGAACCTGGACAAAACTTTATACTTGTTTTATTTTATGTCCAGGATTCGGGAAAGCTTCAAACACTTGATATACTTCTGAAACGTTTGAGGGCTGAAAACCATAGAGTTCTTTTGTTTGCTCAGATGACAAAAATGCTTAATATTCTCGAGGTAATTACTCTGTCATCTGAAGGTGTTTGCGTTTATGGCTCGTGTGGTGGGTATCTCATTCATAATGTTTATTACATAATGCCTTCGATTTTGCTATCCTTTGAAATAAGCTGCCATCAAAAAATTGTGGTGGGTATCCATAATGTTTATTTGATAATGTACATTGATTGTGTGATTAGTCCAGGCATGTCTAATAAATTTGTTGTGGTTTTTGTTTATTTTTTATTTATTTCTTGCGTGTTTCATGTGGACACCTGGGCTTGCTATGGGCCAGGGCCGCTCAGCCCATTTTCCACCTCTAGATATATGATATTGTTTTTTTATTTATGTGATTGATAATATAGGGCCCTATAGATTCAAAACAATGCACTATTCATTTTTCCCATTTCACTCAATTATCTACGTAGCTCTAAGAAATTATTTTAGTCAAAGTTCATGTGTTTGAAAGAATGAAATAGGTATAGTAGCTTCTTTATTCTTTATCTGATAATTTTTCATAATTCGTAACCAAATTTAAGTTGATGGGGAATTTCTCACTAGATAAGAGTTATATCATCGACCAATTTAGAATATATGAGAAATACTAAGATCTACTGAATAGATTTCTCATTATATATATATATATATATTGCTAGTCGAGGAAGTATTAGTCATGGTAAAATCAAAGACGAGATTCTCGTTATAATGCACACTAGGATGTTTCACACTAGAAAGAGATGTTTGGTGACAGACTAACTACATGCTTTATCAGAGTTTTCTCACAAAGTTCTCTCCTTGTAATCCTTATTTGAGTACAATATATAGAATTTCTTGCTAATATAACATTAGCAGATACTCCTTAGTCTTTAGATACAATTGGTTTTTATACCTCATGTATCTATATTAAACTTAGGTTATCGATTCAGAAATTAATAATTATATTATATATAATTATTTTATTATTATTTATTTCTTATGTTCAGAAATTAAACTTAGTCTTTAGTTACTAAATATTGTAAAAATTATTAATGAATTTTTAAAAGTTTTTTATTATGTCAACATACAACTTGATTTTGTTATGGTTTAGTTAAAATTTTTTTTATTGTGATTTGTAATTTTTATTTTATTTTATTATATTATTTATGAGAACACATAACTTGTAGGTAATCTTAATCTAACTAGTCAATTGTACAAGAGCCTCTTATATACGCATTTACATATTAACTTTTGTGGTGTATTGATTATTTGTTTATATTTTGCCTTAATATTTTGACTTGGTATCAGATCAAAAATCTTAAGATGTTCAAATCTTAGGGTTTCAAGATGTAGAACATGTGTTATAATAGCACGGTATCCATGTAGAGATTTTGTCTTGTGCCTATTTAAAAGGTGCACAGAAAGTGCCCCCTCCTTTTTTTCCTAGTCTCAATCAAATTCATGTGAATAGATGTGCGAAAATAAGCGTGCAACTTGCAATAGTAATCATAAAGGTCTGCATTTGTTGTAGTTGATTTATGATATATTGTTATGTGCATGTGAAATACTTCCCTAATTAATGTATTGTGCACCTTATACAATAGATGTGCATAATATATGAACTATGTGAAGATATGCTCATTAAGTGTGAATGAAAAATTCAAAAGGGGAGCAGATTTTGAGTGACACCAACCTATTATTGATGTCATAACACTTGAGTGACACTAACACTTTGTTGGTGTCATTTTGGAGGAATTGTGATATGACATCAATATTCAAACGATGAGATTATTCTTATAATACATATGTTATTTGAAGAAAAAATATATCAAAAAAGATGTATGCAATTATTTTTAGAGAGGGAGCCAATTGATGGATAGAAAAGTTATACTCAATATTTGATTTTATAGTTTTTGTTATACTAGTGTATTTTCATTTAATCTATTTTCTTTAATATTTATTTTGATGATATTATAATACTTAAGTTTATTTATGATATATTACATGACCCAGGATGATTCTAGATTATGTTTAAAGATAAATATTTTTTTTCTCTCCAATTAGATTTGAGGATTAATATCATGACTTAAGGAAAGTATTGTTGTTAGTCATAAGTAGATGTTCATTGTAAAAATATGTCCATGTAAAAAAATAGATTATCTTAAGGAGAAACTAATAGTGAGATGTTTCACTTGAATATTTGATATAATATATTTAGGATATTTTTATATCTAGTTTCTAAGATAGTGTCTATATTAATTCATATTTCACTAATAAAATTTTATAGATAAAAGATATACTAGTTAGATACAATGAATATTTTTTTAATGGTTACCTTGAAGAGGTATTTATAATGTAGTCACCTAAATTTTGAATAGTACAGTCAAATATAGTTTATAATATAGAATATATTTTATTGGCTTAAAGTAGTCATTCATATCTTAGTTTCTGAGATTTTTATTGGTAATTATTATTTTCATGAATGTTATGAATTTTTTTTTATTTTTTTGAAAAAATTTTAATGACATGATTTTTTCTATAATGTACTTGAATAATATTTTGATTATGTAAGATGATAAGTTGAAAATTATAAAATTCAAGATATATGTTTAATTGTAGTTTTAGACGAAATATTTTAGGAGATTTAGATTTTTTTTTTTTGGGATATTAGTGGCTTACTATAAGAAATTGATTATGTTGTTATAAAAAAAGTATATAATTGATATTTTTATTTATGTTAGATTTTTGAGCCATGCTCTAACATGTATTCTTATTTATCTAAAGATAATTTCTTATTCGATATGATTTTTCTAATTAGTTTTATTATTTATAAGGAAATAATATATAAGATTAAATATCTGATTATTATCAAATTAAATATAGTTCATATAGTTAATATATTTTTTGTTTCTTAAATTTTATCTTTGATTTCTCTTAGACCTAACTTATCGTATATTGAGATATGTGAAAAAGTATTTGAGGGTTGAGATTTCATTCAGTAATCATAGGCATTTACAGTCAACAAAACATTTAGATTCTAATTAAGCATAATCTTACATAGAATGAATGTCTAAAACATGTTTGTGTGTTTTACTTGAAGATAATAGTGTCTTATAAAATTAAGAGATATATTATTATTTTGAGATTTAGTGAAGAGGTTGAGTTTAAGATAATGATAGTCACATATGAGATATTTTGTATCTAACATTTACTTGAGAAAATTATTTATTTATTTTTTTTATTCTATAATTATTTATTATAATAATTAGATAGTGAAATATATAATATCTAATCTGCTGTTTTGTCAATAAGCAAGGTGCATAATATGTTTTTTTTATTCTATTACTATTTATTTTAATGATAGCCACCTATGATAGTTTGGTATTTTATTTTTTTATTACTATTTATTATAAAATAGAGGTTGAATATTTTTTTTTCATGAAAAAGAGTCAAAATGAAATCATTAATATAATTTATATTTGATAGTACAACAATTAATAAAGATCATTATGAATGTGTTAAAAATATTTAGTATTCTAAAATTTCATGCATTAGCTTGAGAGAAAGAGTTTTAATTTATAATTATTTATTTATGTATTTTACTTAATTTCATAATAGGTGAGAGTACCTAATTTATGTGCTCTCAATTTGACTAGCTTATTATATAAGAATCTGTCTTGTACATATTTATATATTGAGTTTATTGAGTTTTTGGATTGTTTGTTCTTATCTTTGGCTTTTTTTTTAATTGTTTTTTTTTTATTTTTTATTTATTTTGTTTTATTTTATTTTATTATGGATGATAGCACCCAACTTGTGAGTTGTTCTAATTCGATTAGTCTTTTATACTGGTATATCTGTGAATATTTCATATTTAGTTTTGATATTTCATTTTCGTTTTCAGTTTACATTTCATTATGGTATCAGAGTTATAATCATAGTGGAGTATAAACATAAAGTTAGCTGAGGGAAACTACATGCACCGTACAAACACGACACCTATGACACTATGTGCAACTATGCATGTATATGCTCGACAATTTGATGAGAGATTAGACATAAAGCCTTCATGTTCCACTATCACAAATTAATTGTGTGCGAGTAGCATCAACATTGTGTATGGTGTGGTGCTGAAATTTCTGCTACAAAGCTATGGCACCATGATTTTTCCAGCATTGTGGTATAGGCATCTCTTTTTTGGGCAATGTGTATTGGGAAGCATTTTTTTGGCAATGTCGTGATCGTGATAAATTGTATTTTCGATCAATGTGTAATTTCAGGCAGTCACTTCTAATGAAGAACCTTCCCAAAACAAGGTTTTGAGGAATACCGTTCCTTTTTTTTTTGGTACTTTTTTTTTTCTTAATTTGAGTTTATATGGAGGATGTTAAAATTTTAGTTATTATATTAAAGAAATTTAAAAATCAGAATTATTCATGTTAGGCAGCAAGAGTTAGAATGAAATTTTTTAGTTAGAGAATAATAGACAATTTGATAAATGAACCACCCAACAATTAGAAAAAAAATGAGAAGTGGCTACATCTAGACTCTCATTTTTTGGTTATGATATGTCAATTAATTATAATAATGATGGTTTTTAACTTTTTTATCTTGTAAGACATGTAAGATCATATTTTTGAGTTTGCAGTATTATCATATATGTCTTAGATGATTATCACATATGATACAATTATTAAGATTCTTGGATTGAGACTAAAAAATATCAGTAAACTCTAGAATGTTGCTACTTATTGTACTTAGTTTACTTGGCCTGGGCCCGGCCTGGAACTTGGCCATGTTCAGTTGTGCCTGGCCTGGAATTACATGGTTTGGAATTGTGTTGTTGGACGGCCGTGGCTGACCCTTGGCATGGTTCGTTTGGTTTTGGGCTGACACGATCTGTGCCTCGTGCTAAGCCGGCATGATCCGTGTGACTAGTCCGATGGCACGGTAAATCAGCTCGGGGACCCTGTTGAATTTTTTGTTTAAATTCGGTTTGAAAAATCAGGGGTAAGACCCGGCCTGATCCGGCAAGTTCAAGCCCGATCCAGCATGAATTGGTTACGAGCCGAGCTGACGGGCCATGTCGGACCGGTACTTCTCAAGTCCTGCCATTCTTAGCACAACACGGTGACCCGATTGGGCCACCAAAAAATATGCTAGGCCGAGCTGACCCATTTAACACTTCTAATTTTGGGAAATAAGGTATTTCTCACTTGACCAAAGTTGTATTTTTGAGTATTTTAATTTTTGTGAGGGAGATATTTTGCTTTGCACTTGCTAGCAATCGAGGGGTACTCATCATAACAAAGGTAGAAGTTGGAACTCCTTTATTTGGAGTATATATTGTAGAAGGATGAGTTATTTTAATAATTATTATTAGGAATTATTTCTAGTGATAAATTAATAAAATTTTAGATATACCAACTACTAGTTTTATTTAGATATCCATAGTCTTTTCATCGTAATCCTTATTGAAGAGGGATATTAGAGATTCCTTGCTCGTGGACCAATATAGTATTGAGATGGTTGATCATCTAAGTAGTTCTTATGTTACATCTATGTATTAGAAGTCATGCTTTGATATGATAATAAATTTCTTTGTATAAAAGTAGTTAGCCTTGGATCTAAGACTTATCATATATAATTTTTCTGATTCTCAGAGGTAAGATTTATGAGATATTAATCTCACTCAAATTTTGCATTAAGGAGTTTGTACACTATGCATATTCTTCCAACCAACGGAGCAACAACAATTTTTTATTGATTCTAATATTCTATCACTCTTTTGAATTTTTTTCAAGTTTATGCTCTTGAATTATTGACTTATATGTCAATTCTCATATTATTAATAATCATTTTTTTATTCTATTTTTTACTTATTTATTGAATATTGTGATAGTTATTAATAATCTTAAAAAATTATTAGGTATGACAATATTTTGCTTGATAATTTATTTTTTTTAAATATTTTATTTATTATTGATTATTCTTTTAGTTTTTTTTTATGAATTATTTTTTCAAGTAACTTAATTTTGATTTGATATTCTTTTATGTTAATGTTTGTTGGTAGAATTAGAAAATTATGCGGAATTTTTTTTTTTGGGATTGAATATGGTGGACTATGTCTTCTATGTTGTTGTAAAATCTTGGCTTGTACATCCTTAACATGGTAACTAATTATTAGTTTAGTTGAGAATATTATATCCTAATACAAAGTGTATTTTTATCCTTAAGTGTGGTGCGTGCCGGTTTGGAAAACAAATTGAAAATTGTTCATTCATTTATTATTGTTCATGATTTGGTTATTTTCATTAATGGTTGGTTATGATTTATATCAATATTTTTATTTTTTGTATTCGATCAGAAGTTTTTCTTTATTTTTAGTCATTTTATAAAATAATAAAAAATAATTTAATAAAAATTTTGAAAAAAAGATGTAATAATGCTTTAAAATCTATATCAGATATATTTAATATTTATATATGGATAATGAGATGATATACTAGATTTCATTTGTTAGCATGTTCTCGTAAAATGAGGTTATATAAATAAAGAATAAATATTTACATGAGACTGCTTGGCACTTCTGTTCTATAGGAATATTCTAAATTATTTTTGGAGAGATATAATATTAATAACATTCCAATTCTTTAAAAAATTTTTGTTTTTTTTTTGTTTTTTTTTTTGTTTTTTTTTTTGTTTTTTTTTTTGATCATACATCTTGTAGAGATTGTTTTGTTTGTCTCTGAATTTTTTAGTATTCTTGTTTTCTCCATGATTTCTCCTTGGATGGGACAAGTTGCAATTTAAATTATCGAGATTTATTTTTAGTAAATACTCTAGTACCTAAACAAAGATACTTGTTTTTTTTTTTTTGATAAGTATATGATAAAATTTTAATAAGTTCTAACATTATTTTTTAAAATTTTTTATTAAGACTCATTTTTGGCGAGCTTAAGTAGAGTGAGAGTCTAGACTCATTTTTATTATCATATATCTTGATATCTTATTTTTTTCTTATTTTTCAATCATCCTGCTTGGATCTCGAATTAGAAATGGGTCTTTTCAACAGTATCTAAATTTGTTGGTCTATATTATGATAATACTTATATGAAGTCATTATATGTATCAATAAATGTATATCATATTGATTATAGAGAGCTAGGTTTCTTATGATAGAAATATTTTTCTAGTTTAGATAATATAATAATCTACAAGTTTACTCTTAAGACTCATGATAAGTATGAGGTTGAAAATTTTGATTACTCATGATGTAGAATTTTCATTAGAAAAAATGAAGTATGCTTTGGCTGGTCATATCAAAGATGAGTTTATCAATGAGTCAAATGATATTGTAACTAGTCTTGTGTTATATTTTGTACCATATTTTATGGTACTTAAGTTTTTTTTTTTATTTGTTTTCTTCATGATACATTGATACTCATGTTCCTAGTACCAAGACTTGTGGTAAACTCTACCATTGCCCGCATGTGAGTGTTAATTGGATAGACAACTTCACACAAAAAAATAAATTGCCTTGAGACTAGACTTCTAGTGAGGGAATTCACTTAGATGTTTCATGTGATTATCCACCCGAAACTTTTTTTTTTTTGGTTAAAATGATTTTCATGTGAATTTTTATTTTACTCGTGGCTTCACGTTCATAGATGATATGTTAATTAGATTTGAAAAATAGTTTATTTTCATGACAATCTTAAAGAATATGTGTATATGAAACAAATTCTTTGGTTTTGAGAAGTAGAGTCAGACATAATATATAGATTGTGAAATATTTTGTATAGTTTAAAATAATCTTTACGAGCCTATTTTACAAGATTTTAACGGAGAGTTATATTGTTTAATTTTTATGTGTTATAAATTTTTATTTATTTTTAAGATAGGTTTTGATGACATAATAATTTTATTTATTATGTATATGAATGATATTTTGATAATGAGAGATAATATGTGGTAAATTATATAATTTAATAAGTATTTTCAATCATGATTCTAGTTTAAGGATTTGGGAAAGTAAGATTCTTTCTTGTGATAGAAGTGACCTATTCTAAGAGATGAATTATTAGATCAAAAGGAGGTATGTGATTATTATTTTTATATAAGTTGGTCCTTAATATTATGCTTTAACAAATATTATTGTTGATCTATTTATTGATTTATTATTTGATGCGAATCTTCTAATTGATTTAATTACTTACAGGAGAATTGTGCGTATAATAAATTATTTGCCTATTTCAAATTAAATATAGCTTATCTAGCCAGTATTATCATAAATGTTATAGATTCTTCTCGACATGGTTACATGGACATCATTTTTCTAACACTAAGGTATGTGAAGATGTTTCTAGAAATTGATATTTTTTTCACCGGTAACAGTTTCTCACAGTTAATCAAGTACCTCGAATCTTGTTCATAATAAGCTTACATCACGGATAGATCTATGGTATATTTTAGCACTTTTCATAGAGACATTCTTGTCTCTCATAATAGTAAAAATAAATGATTTATTTGAGATTCAGTAGAAAGATAGAGTTGTGAGTGACAATAATCATCACTTGTGAGATTGATTGGATTAGGTGCCTAGATGAGATTAATTATTTTATCTCTTTTCATACTACTATTTGTCAATGGATGAAGCTTATAAAGGTGAACTATTTCTTTTTTAAGAAGAAGATATTTTATTAAGATCTAGTTTCAAGATATACTTTGATTTCATACCTATTCGAGAGAATTAATTTTCTATTTTTTTTTCTCATTATATTTTATTATGACAGTTAAACAGTAAGATATGTAATTTTTAAACTGTTTCACAAGCAAACAATATATATAGATATATTTTTTTTTTTTCATACAGAAGATAAATAATTAGATCATTGTTATCATATATATTCATATAATAAATTAGTCAATTGATATTTTGATCAAGGCCTTAAAAAAATAATAAGTTATCTTTTTTTTTTTCATTCAAGTTTGATATTTTGAAACTTTTCCCACTAGTTTGTAGAGGGTGTTATTTATAATTATTATGTTTATTTCATTTATTACTTATTTTACTTTATTGCATTTTGAATAAGAGTGCCAAATTTCATTTCTACCCCGATTTGATAAGCTTTTTATATAAGAGTATTTCTTGTACTCATTTCATATTGAGTTTTGATATTTCATTTTTATTTTTGGCTTGCATTTTAATATTGAGTTTTTTTTTTATTGCAGGGGGAGTATGTGAGTGATATAACCACTAATAGTTGTGAAAAGAGAATGTTCTAATGTTACTTTAGAGAAGAAGAGTTTATCTTTGTCTCTAATAAGTCCAAGTGTCACAGTGGGTGAATTATGTGTGGATTTTTGGATGATTTTGTTAGTCAGTTTGGTTTTTTTAATATTATGTAAAAATTTAGATTTTTTTTTTGGATATAATATCTAATAATTACTTTTGATATGATCTATCATTATGTAGTGTATACTTTGTGAGGATCCTTAGATGGTTTTGATTGTCAGCTTGTTTTTTTTACAATACTATATAAAACTTTTGGGCATTTCCCTATATATAATATATAACATTTCTCTCTGATATGATCAATCCATAGTTATTTTAGAAGTGAGACGTTCTAAGGTGCAAATGCCTTCTATGGCCTTGGGGCATAAGGTGTAATTAAAATGAGTTTTTTTTAGATCAACTTTATCTTTTATTATATAGAAATTATATATTTCAACAAATATTATTTATACTTTGAATTTATTAATGAAATACAATCAAGTAAACGACATCAAAATAAAAATTAAATATCATTAGTGATTTTTTTAATCACAAGTATTTAAAATTATAAAATAAAATGATGAAATTTTAATAATTCAAGATTTAAAATTTAAAATTCAAATTTCAAAGATATCACATTAAATATAAAAATATAATATTATTAGTATTTCTCATTATAACAAATATTCAAAGTTCTAAAGACAAACAAAATATACAATAATAAATATTTCATAAAATCTAAATTCATTTAATCATCATTATTATTAATTTTTTTATTATTATTTTTCTACTTTCTCTTATTTTCATTTTTTTTTCTTCAATAAATATGTTATTACTTCATCTTTATTAATCAAAACAAGAGAAACTATGTTTAGAGTTTAAATTTTTTGACTTTCGTATTGATATTTTGTTTGAACTTATTTTAATTATTGTATAAATTTTAAGCTCCTTAGTTTCACTAACTCTTATAACATGACCATTGACCCCATGATGAATTTTCACCCATAAACATTAAATTATTTTGTAATACATTCATCTTTTATTATTTTTATTAATTATTTATTGATATTATCTATATTTTTCATGAAATTAATATCAATTATATGATACTTTTGTATCATTTTATTAAGACTCGGTTGAACTTAATATATATTAAATCATTTACGCTTTGATGTTCCAACTTATTTCTAGTATTACTATGAATTTCAAAAAAAAATATCATGATTATATATTATTTTAAATAATATTATAAATACAAATTTAATTGCATATAATTATACTATTAACTTACATTTGTAAAGATATTTTATTTCTTTTTCTAATTGGATGTACAATATGTTATGTTGAGAATTCGCAATTCAAATTTTTATAAATTTTTTATACTAGATTCAGACATATTTTACTATTTAGCTGTAATTAATATAAATAAATTATCAATTGAACATTTATATATTTTAATCAAAAATATATAATAATTTAAATGTATTAAATTCAATATATCCTACTATTTAGCTTTAATTTCATTCATCATGAAATTCACTAATATTATTTTCTTCCTATTAGTACCTAATGTGTTGGCATGAAATTCAATATATCCTAATATTATTTTCTTTCTATTTAGCTTTAATTACATTTGTAGAGGTATCAACCGGGCCGGGCCGGGCCTGGCCGGCCCGGCACGAGGCACGGCACGGAAAAATTCTGTGCTCGGGCCCGTGCTGTGCCCGGGTTTGGCATGAGCCGTGCCGTGTCGTGCCTGGCCCGGCACGGTTCGGCCCGCGCCACGACACACCAACACGGGTTTATCCCGTGCCGGGTGTCCCGTGAGCCCGACCCCATGATGCCCCTCCCGCAAAAAAAGACCGCGGGTCCGGTCTGATTCGACCCGACCCGCGGTCCCCCGTATCCCGAACCGCTCGGACAGGCAAGCCCGAGCGGGCCAGGCAATGCACGGCCCGCCGTGCCTGCGGGCCGGGCCGGGCACGGTACAGTAACCGTGCCAGGCCCTGCACGGAAGCATGATCGTGCCCTAAAAAAATGGGCCGGGCCAGCCCATACCGGCTTGTTTGACACCTCTATCATGAAGTAATACATAAAATTTCTTGTAATAGAACATCCCCGTATAATAATACTGAAGAAAAGAAAAATAGAAATTTAGATGAGATAATTCAGATATTTTTCTATGATAAAATTTTTCTGAAGTATTCTTTGGGAGGTACAATATTAATCTGAAACTATCATATCAACTGAATATTTATGTTTGTTCTTTTTTATTATGTCATTTCATATCTTATGGTTTGGAGATAAATTATTTAGCTCACATCTCAAAATATTTGTGAGCACTTGTTTTGTCTTGAATTTTTTATGGGATGGATTAAGATTAAACAAAGGCAATAAATTATCTTTTTTAGTTACTTTAGTATTAGAAAAGACTACAAATACTACTCACTAGAGTCCAACAAAGTATTAGTGATTACCAATATTAATTTTTTTTTAAAATATTACTTATTTTTTTAATGATCATACGAAATGTATGAATTTAGAAGATATTGTTGAATTTAATTTTTTTTCTTACTCTTATGGTCCCACTTAAGCCTTTAGTCAAGAGATAATTACTTATCTATTATATCTAAATTTGTTGAATCATTAGAAGATGACACTCGTAGAAAGGTATCATATTTCCAAGTACATGTAATATTGATTCAAAAAAGTGTTAGGTTTTCTTTGGAGAGGAAATCTTCTTCAAGTTCATACGATATGATAGTTTATGAATTTACTCCAATTCAATCACAGACTTAGCTAGAGACTAATGGAGTTGATCTCTTAGATCTTAAAGTCTATACTATGAGCATGATTAATGAACATGTTCATAGTGAGGAAAATCTTCCAAGAAGTTAAATGATCTTAAAGTTGATGCTTCTAACTTTGATCTTCATGTAACTTTCTGAAAGAAATATGAGTTGTGCTAAGTTAGGTATTGTCATATTATACTCATGTTTTTTTATTTTTTTTTCTTATGTGCTATATCTCTTGATGTTAATAGAATATATAGGATTTCTTTTAAGATATTATCTTTCTCAGGATGATGCTAGGATATATTAGAAGAAATTAGAAGCTCTCAACTCCAATTAGACCTGAGAGCTAGTACCTTGACTTATAAGAAAGTTTGTTATTTATTGTATGTGAGTGTACATTGTGAAAATAGTTTGAGGTGAAGATATCTAGTCTTAAGGTAAGACTTATTACAAGATGATTCACTTAGATGATTGATATAAATTACCTATAATACTTTTTTAATGGTGAATAAAGATACTTTTTTTTCACTTAGATGAAGAAATACTACTAGTTATATAATATGAATTTTTATATAACTAGTATTTAGCAAATATAGGGTATCCCAGTTAGTTGTGAAGAATATATCTCTTCATGGTGACTTTCATGATAAGGTATTTATAAAGTATCCACCTAGATTCAATAGTAAGATCAAACTTAATTTATAGATTTTGTATGATATTGTATTTCATAATATCCTAGTTTGTAAGATTTTTACATGCCTTTGCTTCTTTTAGGTTATACAAGTGTATTATAAATTTTTTTTTCTTGTTCTGGAGGAGTTCACTTGATAAGTTGGTTCTGTTGATTATATGATATCCTTATAATTTGGTATGATGTTTTGAGAATCATTCAACTTATAGAGTAACTTTAGTTGCAATTCTTGGTCTAGAGGTTGCGTAGTCCAAGATAGACATTATGTTATCACATATGAGGTTCACTTAATATTTTTATAGAGGTTGATCTTATAAATTATATTTTAGTGAATACTCTAATTAAGTCATATATTAATTTTGTATCTGATTTAATTTCTATAGTTGACTTTATCATATAAAAGAATTATAAGAAATATTAATTATTTAATTATTATTGGATTATATATATATATTATTTTTTATAGTATCAATGCTGAATTCACCTAAGCATAGTTCTTTGTATTCTAAGGTATGTGAAAATATGTTTAGGCTTGAGTATTCTTTTAGCGACCATGAATACAAAATACTCATGTTTAGTCGAGTATTCAAATTTGAGTTGGATATTAATATGCATTGATATAAGGTTTATTCTAGACTTTTGTATTTTTTTTTAGATATAATTTTATCTTTTAGAGAGCAAGAGATAAATGATTGTTTTATAATTCAATATATAAGCTTAGTTCATGGCATTGATAATTATTACTTGTGAAATATATTATTTTTTGTTATTTATGAGATAATTTAGATTTGATTTTTTTTTTTTGAAAAACTAATTACCTTATTATTTATCTTATTATTATTTCTTATGACAATTAAGCAACGTGACATATAATTTTCTATTTAATATTTTACAACTGAATTAAGCACATAAGGAATGATAGATTCTTCCTCATGAAAAAGCTTAAGGGCATGACTGTTGTTAAAGCATTCATTCCAATATGAGATCAATCGGTTGAACTTAACAAAAACTTAAAAAGATATAATCCCTTTTATTCTTTTTATCAACTTTGGTATTCTAGAAATTTATGCACTAGGTTGATAGTATTATTATAATTTATTATTATTATGAATTTTTTTGTTTACTTTTTTTTATGTTTTATGAATTAATGTGGGTTGTTTCAATCCAATGGTAGCACTATGGGTTTAATGTATTCGTGGTACATATGTTCATACACTTACTATTGAGATTTTGATAAGATTTTTGGTTAAATTTGTATACTTTGTATTATGATAGTAAAATAATGAGATATATTATTTTTTTTCTTCATGTTTTATGAAAGAACAAAGCACATATAACTAGATTGGTTTTTTTCAGGGAAAAAAGTAATGATGTGACTATTGTTATTGTCTATATTCATATAATGGACCTATCAGTAAATATATTTATTAAATTCTTTAATTATCTCAACTTTTTTTTTTATTTCATCTAAGTTTGATTTACTAGATATCTATTCATCAGTTTGATGGAGGTATTATAGTTTTCTATTTATCTATTTTTTTTATATTTTTTGATAAAAGTATTTAACATGTGAGTTTTTATAATTTTATTTTTATGTATAATTTAGGATCTCTTGGTATTATTATGGATGTTGAGTGTTTTTGTTGATTATGGTTGGAGTTTTTTTTATCAATTTGTATAAATTTAATGTCATTGTTTTACAACTTGTTTAGATAATTTGAATTTCTTATTATTTTTCATGATTTTTTGTCGTGTTACTGCAGGATTACATGAATTATAGGAAATATAGATATCTCAGACTCGATGGATCTTCTACAATTATGGATAGAAGGGACATGGTCAGGGATTTTCAGCATAGGTATGAATTCATTTTCTTAAGGTTGCTCTTGTTTAACATCATCTTCAGGTATTAATTGCATTCACCTCTGCATTTAACATATGATATAACAGTTATGTATATTTATAGTCTCATGTTTTTTCTCTTGTGATTTTTCAGGAGTGATATTTTTGTCTTCTTGCTGAGCACTAGAGCAGGTGGTTTGGGCATCAATTTAACTGCTGCTGACACTGTAATTTTCTATGAAAGCGATTGGAATCCAACATTGGATTTACAAGCAATGGATAGAGCTCACCGACTTGGTCAGACAAAAGATGTTAGTTCTGTCTTAGTTGTGATGTAATACTTTTGCCTACTCGTACACATATACATTATGTTTGCTTTACATGATCCATTTACATGGCTCCTTCTTAGGTCAGTTAATCAAACATGTTTTTTTAAAGCTTGACTTGGATGCATTAGTCCCACACAAATTTATTTCTTCAATTACAAAGTTCATATACGAATTATGATTCATTCTATTAAAAATTAATGCTAAAAAATAAATATAAATAATATTCATGAAATTCATGTATCAAATATTTTATATAATGAAAAAAAGTGATTAGGCTAATTCATAAGTCTTATGCTCGTATCAAAAGTGTAAAAAAATAAAAAATAAGTTACCACACTATCCATTAAGTGGCCATACAAGTTTATAATACTATGTTTAAAGGAAAGAAATAAATATAGTTTTTTCAAAATCTTTGCAAAGATGTTTGTTGTTTATTATATTATTTGAATATATATTATATTAATAATTTTATCTTGTATTTTCTCTTTTAGGTATAAGTAATTTATTTCTATATATTTTGTTTGTTTGTTTAACATTATATTGGAGATTATATATCTTCTCATTTGACTATTATAAAATATGTTGTAAGTAATTATTTTTATCATTTTAAATTCTATTTTTTATGGGTTATAATAGTAATTGCTTCTCTTTTTTTTAAATAAAATTATCTCCAAGAAAAATATAAAATCATATAATATATCTCATCTCGATACTTGTTGGTGTTAAACTATAATCTAAATATCTAGCCAATTAAAATTATTCTTGATCTTTGCAAAAGATCTCAAGTCTTAGAGATACTTTCGCATATATTAGATTGTAAAGAATTGTATCAAGATGAACATATAGATGAGGATTTTAAAAATAATTAATTATTCTTATTATATATGTTACGTATAGTCTGATTATAATTATATAATTAATTTTTCATGTAGTTATTCTATAAGTAATAAAGTCAATTGAAGATGTCAAATTAGAAGTAAATTTAATATGTAAATTAATAAGAGTATCTACTGAAGCATAACCCAAAAGATTAAGTTGTATAAGAGTATCAAATGTATTTTTTTCTCTGTGATAAGATGATATCCTTTGTAACGTAGTATATGCCATTTCTATTTCAAAAAAAATTGAGTTTTACCAGGTCATTCATCTCAAATTGTGTCCGAAAGTATTTTTTGAGTTGTGATTCATAACTTATCATCTTCCATAAAAAAAATCTTATTCATATAAATAATTAGCAAAAAATTGTCACCAAGATTTTTTGAGAAAAAAAAATTAGTAATACACTTGTGTAAACATAATAAGGTGATTGTCCTTGAAAAACTCAAATCATTCTTAATGATTATTTTTGGTCATATATCATATTTTATAAATTATATTTGACATTATTACTTGAAACCAAAGTAGTTTTATAAATATTTTTTCCTCAAGATTATTGTGAAGAAATATATTCTTTATATATTATTAGATGTTATGAGAAAAATAATAATTCGTATTATGATCATCTTGGCTAATAAATAGTAAATATTTTGGTAGTACAAAAATTTGGGTAAATTCTTTTATTATAAGTCTCGCATAAAAAGTGATCTATTTTTTTTTTGATATATTGTCTTCATAGTAAATACTCACTTATAATTAATAATAAATATTTTTGAAAATTATGATATTAGTTTTGAAGTCTAATTTAGAGGTGGCAACTAAGCTTGTTGGTCTGGGCATTGTCCACCCTACAACACAGTTTAAAACCATGCTTGGAAGTATCTTTGGCTAGCATGCACCACTGTTTGGGTCTTGCCAGGTCAATCTTTTTGGCATGAGAGGCTTGACAAAACATGAATCGGCACGACTATTTGTGTGGGCTAGTTTTGGCCTGGCTTGCCAAATTAACTAACTTGACCTAACCCAAGCTAGCATGGTTAAGCCTGACTCACCTTGGCACGAATCGGGATGATCCAGCATGATAAGCCCAAAAGATGTGTTGTGCTACCCTTTTTTTGAATCGT
The DNA here is from genome assembly GCA_029783825.1 of Sapria himalayana. Taxonomy (NCBI): domain Eukaryota; kingdom Viridiplantae; phylum Streptophyta; class Magnoliopsida; order Malpighiales; family Rafflesiaceae; genus Sapria; species Sapria himalayana. The sequence continues at coordinate 502,062 of JAREIK010002715.1, forward strand.
GCTACCATGACACAACCTATGATAAACATAATACTAGAATGACATGATTCATTTGACACTTGGTATAATTATAGTGGACATACTTTTTTTTATCATGACCATAGTTATTTAATGCGCAAGGCGCACTGAGGTGCAAAAGCCTTTTGGGGCCTCAATGCGCAAGGCGCACTTGAGGCGTGGACTTTTTTATTTGAGACGCAACCAGCATAATACACATAAAAATTATATATTTTACTAAATATAGTCTTTAATTTTTATCTAATAATAAACTAACGAATATCAAAGATAAAAATCAAATATTAATAGTACTCCCATCATCCAAATATTCAAAGTTCTAAAATTAAATAAACACTCATGTATCTACATCTAAATCTAAATCAAGAAAGTCTTCATCAATATCATCTTCATCATTAATCTTCCACTCTCCTTCATCTTCCTCTCCTGATGAATAGATCATCTCTTCATATTCATCAATCAAAGCAAATGTAAGAGTATGTTTAGAGCTAGATGGTCTTGACTTTAGTTTTGGTGTTTGTTTTGCTTGGTTTAGCACGGACACGGACACGGACACGTGGATACGACACGGCAAATTCTAAAAAATTAGGATACGGATATATCTAGGATACGTCATGATAAAAAAATAAAATTAAAAATAAAAATTATTTTTTTTATAAATATTAGGTATTTTATAAAATAGAATAAATTAAATTAAAATAATTTAATTTATAAAATAAATATATATTTTTTTATTTTATAAAATAAAAATATTGTATTTTATTTTATTTTATAAGGTAATATTTATAATTATTTTATTTTATAAAATAATATTTTAAAATTATCTATATTATATAAAAATATATTTTTTTATTTTATAAAATAAAAATATTTTATTTTATTTTATTAAAATATTTTATTTTATTTTGTCGTCCGCCTGCCTTCCCCCTCAATTCCCGCCCACTTGCCTTTCCCCTCAATTCTCGTCCGCCTGTCTCATCCTTCAATTACCACCCGCTTGCCTTCTCCTCAATTCCCGCCCGCCCCCTGCCTCCTCCCCCTCAATTTCCGCCCGCCTGCCTCCCCCCCCTCAATTTCCGCCCGCCTGCCTCCCCCCCCTCAATTTCCGCCCGCCTGTCTCCCCCCCACAATTTCTACCCGCCTGCCTCCCCCTCAATTTTCGTCTGCCTGCCTCCCCCTCAATTCCAGCCCGTCCCCTGCCTACCCCCCTCAATTCGTGCCCGCCCCTTGCCTCCCCCCTCAATTCGTGCTCGCCCCTGTCTCCCCCCTCAATTCGCGCTCGCCCCTGTCTCCCCCCCTCAATTCGCGCTCGCCCCTGTCTCCCCCCTCAATTCGCGCTCGCCCCTGTCTCCCCCCCTCAAATCGTGCCTTCCCTCTGCCGCCCACTGGATGCCCGATACGCCACCGTCTGATATGCCACGTGGCATATCGGATATGGATTTATCAATGATACGCCACGTGACATATCGGATATGGATTTATCAATGATACGCCACGTGGCGTATCAGACATGTATCCTTACCCTGTCCATGCTTCCTTGCCTGCTACGCCTCACCCACCTACGCCTCGCCTGAAGGGAGGCATTTTTTCCGGGAGTGGTGGCGCCTGAGCTTCAGGCACGCCTTTCATAACTATGATCATGACTTAACATCAACTTAGATGATATAATATCTTCGGAGGAAACTTGGTTATCCTAATGTTGTAAGGAGAAATAGTAAAAAAAATAAAAGGAATAAGGTAAGAGTATGACAACGAATGACAAAACATATGATATTAGATGCTAGGTATAACTCTGTCTTTTCCAAAGAGCAATTAGATAGTCAATATTAGAAGTTTGGTTGTAAGGTCATTTGTCTATTTGGTAGGTTTGTCTTTTGTTTGAATATGTTGTGTATGTCTCTTTCTCTCATAGTATAAACTTTAAGTCATGAGTGATCAAATCTTTATTTATAGATTCAATATAAGTATGTATTGGTGAAGACTCATAGATTGCTGCTTCATTTGAGCATGAATGACAACTTGCTTAGGAAACCTTATTATTTTAAGATTAACATAATTTAAATTTATTGATTGATATGATGATTTCATAAGAGTAATATCATAAAGTATAAATGTATTCAAATAAAATTGATGAGTAACTCTACTAATTGGTGATCAAGGAAGGACTAAAGGTAAGTGAGGGAGAATAATGAATATGCATGTAATATTGGGAGGCCCACTCTTCCTATGCTCATTAAAAAATGTATCATAATTAAAAAAGATAATATTTGTACTCATTAAAATTTTATCAATTTCTATTAAAAAATCCTTGTTATTCTTTGAGTATTTAAGAAATGTATATTCTAAGACATTTGATATTAACTTGTTTCATCATCGAAAGTGATTGAGAAAAAAATAAATGAATCTAAAATTTTTTGGAGACAAGCAAAATAATATCTTTCTAGGAATGAAGGATCTAAAAGGATATTTACTGAGAAAATAAAAAATAAAAAAGAACGTTCAATTGATAATATATATTTTGATTAAATATATTTCCGAACACTCTTTCTAAGTAGAAATATTTGAAATGTCTCTATCAAATATTTATTATTCATTTTAGTACTCATATGATTTTGAGGTGTATCAATGTGCCAAGTCTATAATATAATATCTTAATTAATATGGAAGCGTTGAATTAATTTAATATATATTCTAATATATTATTATTTTTAAATTTTTTCAAAATTTTTATTATATTACATTTTTATAATTTTATGGAATATATGAAAAATTAAAAAATTATGTAATCTATCTTAAAATTTTGTTTGTAGTCGTAAATCTATTATGTCTATATTTGTGAGTGTATTAGGTTGAATGGATTCTTACTCAAATGAGATTGACTTGTATGATAAGAAATGTTATTAAGTTTTTCTAATTGATATGCATTATATTTTAGGATTGAAATATTTTTCAGATTGGGTAGAAGATTCTTAACTCTGTTAGTGATGACTGACAAAGTTGAGAATGCATAAGTAAATGATCTTAAATACTCAAATATCTAGAAGATTTTACCGGCAAAGAAAGAATATATAATTTATCTTGTTTAATCTTAAATGGAGTTTTACTAAGAGTCTCCTAATTATATAAATAAATATCAGTAAAAATAAAAATAAAGTCAGAGTTGAGTTTGAAAAATTAATTTACAGAGAATAAGCTATTAAGACAAACATAAATAACATGTGGTCCAAATTGAATATTATTTTATTAAATAATTTTTTAATATTTATTATATGTTATTTGAATATTTTTAGAACATAAAAAAATATAATAAATAAAATATAATTATCAATTATATGAATATTAGTTTCTGTGTTAATAATTCAAGAGCTTATATAAAATATACCAGTGAAAAAAATATACTTAAAAGAAGAGAAATATTTATTATGTTGTTCAAAAATAATTTTTATGCTCTATTTTAGTGAGTTTAATTATCATGATGATAAATTTAGTGAGGATCCTAGATAACTTTGGTTAGTCTCTCTCTTTCTCTTAATATTGTGTAAAACTCTTAGCATATTCTTTGGATGTGGTATTTAATATTTTTTTCTAGTATGATTCATTCTTATGCATTATGTTTATTGAATTGAGATTCTTCTCAATTTATCTTTGTTAAGATAATTTCATTTTTATTGTATCATAAAATTATGGTTTCTCCAAACAAAAAGTTATACCTAAGTAAGTTTTTTTTTTTTGCAAATTGTAATTTTAATTTTTTATAATTTATTAAAACTTTAGTTAGGGTTTTAGTCACGATGTCATTGTGTATCGCTGCACACCATTGTGCTATAGATCAACTCTGCTATCTCTTAATCTCATGTGCATGTTACCACCAATTGTATGTACCTTTGCTGCCGCCACCACATGTGCCTCAGTTGCCATTACTGCATTTTGCATGTTGCCACTCTACAATACCACACCTTTGTCGACAAACTTAGATTTAAATTTGTCTTAGGTTGACAATGACATCATGTTAAAAAATAATTAATTCATAATTCATAATATCAAATATCATTATATAATTGAGGTAACATGTAAGTCATATACTTCCATTAAAAGTAAAAAGTAAATAAAAATATTTATAAAATTATAACACATTCAATTCAATTGTCTTTGACAATTGAATTTTGTTTCTTTAATTGTTAGAATTATTAAGCTTTTTAGATGTTTTTTTTTAATGTGATTTGATGTCTTTTGGTCTTTAGTATATTTTTTATGTTTTTGATTTATGAGTAGATTTATTTTTATATTGTTTTGTTTATATTCTTGAGTGTTTAAATTAGTTATTTTATATTTTATATGTTTTGATTGTGTTAATATTTGTTCAAGTTTGGTTTAGTTTGTAGATTTATTTTTAAAATTTTATTTTTATATTGCTTAGGAGCACTCAACTTTTTTTTTTTATTTTTATATTGTTTGGGAGTGCTCAATTCTTTTTTTTTTATATTTTTGGGAGTATTTAAATTTTTTTTTATAATTTTTAAATTTGATTTTGACAATTAATGAAAATATTTTTTTTTTTCTTTTTTTTTTCTCCCTCTCCTTAGTTTCACTTGAAAATAACTAGGTTTCGGCTTAGTATGATATTAGAGTACATGGGGAGGCAAAGTAAGGGTGGTGCACAATATTTTTTATGGTGACACATCTTCTGCAAGTGCCAATGAGGAGTTTTGTTGGATGTTGCCATTGGGAATGGTAGCCTTGATTTTGGACACTATCGATTACATCAATTTTTGGGTTTCTGGGTGAATGTGCTTGAGTAATTATAAATGTTGGATTTTTGACAACCAATTTTTGGTGGTTCGACAAAGGTTTGATGGTCATCACAATGACTTCTAATGTGGTTTGCATGGTAATGCTTATATTGAAATTTGAATTGATACAAAATTAGTAAAGGGTTTGTGTGGTGCTTAGACTAGTGGTGAGTCTATGTTTTTGAACTTTGCATGAAGACGTGTGATTTGTAGTGGTGTTGTACATTTAGTTTTGGAAATTTTGTTTGTGCCTTAAATGCGAAGGTACCACCTTTAGTAGGTAACACCTTCGTGGACTAATAGAATAGTAAACGATCTCTCTTGATCTAGAGAAACTCATAATTAATTATAGATCTTATGGCCACGATGTTATTGCATAAGGTAGTGATCATATTTGAATTGTTACCATACAAGTTTCATTGGCTATATACATAATTATTGTTATCACACAAGTTTTGTGGATTATCCCAAACTATATATATAGTTGATGTATTTTTAAAATAATTTTTTTATATCATCATTATTATTAATCAAGTCTCATCCTGATTGTTAAAATTAGCTAATATAAAATAAAAATAATTACACTCCATAATTAATAATGTACAACTTATATTCTTATGTCTTAATATATAGTTGTCATAGTAAAGAGTAATGAGAGAAAATGATGCATATCTTATCTTCTTGAAAGATGTCATATTTAAAGTATTTCATATTTAATTGTCATTATTATTTTGAATTATGTATTTGTCATGAATCTTAAAATAATTGTCTCTTACGTTTTTGAGATAAAATTGTCTCAGAAAAATATAAAATTTTATCGTAAAACTCTTTTTAGTGCATGCTGGTGCCTAAGCTGAATTTTAATATATGATCAATTACAAGTCTCCATGATCTCTAAAAGAGATTCTATATCTTGGAGAATTCTCTACATACATCAATATATGAAGAGCAGGGTTTTCAAATGCGTTTTCTAGGCATGCCTCAGGGCGAGACGTAGAGAAAATGCCTTGAGGCGTTTGTAAAAAAGCCAAAAATACTAAAGGCATACGTTTTTTAAGTCAAGCATGTTCAAGGCGAGCATTGATCGCGCATTTCACGCCTTGAAGAGGGATGCGTACGCTTGGGGAGCTTATGTGGTCCTCAAAAAAGGAAAATAAAAAACCCAACTGCTCGACGGGAAAAGAAGAAAAATGCAAACTATATTAGGGAGAAAACTAGAAGAATAAACCATACCTCAAGCGGCGACTGCTCGATCATCTCGGCTTCATCTCCAGACTCCATCTCTATTTGCTACAACTCTCCACCCGAAAAGTGGTCTGCTCCTTTTGCTTCTTTTTTTTTAATTAATTCAAATGGGAGAAGATTGGACTTGCCCTTGCCCCCAGCCCACAGCCCCCCCAGCCCTCTGCCCCCTTCTCCCTACCCACTGCCCCCTGCTCCACTAGCTCATTTCCAGCCCCTTCCTCCACTAGCTCATTTTTTTTTCAATTAAATCGGAGATCATGTTTACTCTATTTTCATCAATTTTTTTTTAAAATTCAACAGCCATTTAAACCAATTTCATTCTTAATTTTCTCTAAAAAATATTGTTTTTTTTTAATTTAAACCAATAAAATTCTGAATTTTATTTTTAAATTTCTTTCAATTATGTCTTGTTATTATTTTTTAGTCAATCATATTATTATATAGAAATGTGAATATTATTATTGGTATTTTTTCAGAATGTGTTCCTTCAATTCGAAAAATTCAAAAAAAAATTGTGCGAAAATATGTTATTGAAATTTTCGGGGAGCAATATATGAGATGTAACTTTTGTAATCATAGATGCATGGGAGGGGTGAATAAACTCAAGCATCACTTAGCCGGAACTCATCATGGTATGAAATTATGCCCTAAAGTTAGTAAAGATGTTAGATTAATGTGCAAAGATGCATTAGACAATTTTAAGGATCAAAAAATGAAAAGAAATAAATTGCTCCAAGAAATTGGTATGTGTCTAACTTCAATACATGAGAGTGTCTTGTCCAAAATAATTGGTACCTTAGTGAGTGGGAGTGTGAGTGGGGAACCTATTCCTAAGGGACCTATGGATAAATTTACTATTTCACAACCTCATCAAAGTATTTTGAATTCAAGGTGGAAGCAAGAAGAAAGGAAGAAAGTGTATAGAAAAATTGGTAGGTTTATGTATTCAAAAGGTCTCCCATTAAACACTGTGAATGATTCTTATTAGATTCATATAATGGATGCTGTTATAAATTTTGGGCACGGGTTTAAGCCTTCATCTATGCACGAATTGAGGATATGGATTCTTAAAGAAAATGCGAATGACCTAAGTATCATTATGGAAGATCACAAAAGAGCTTGGAAACAATATAGATGTTCAATTATGTCAAATGGTGGGCATATGAAAGAGTAGGTATCTTATTAATTTTTTGGTGAATAGTCCTACTGGCACTTGGTTTATGAAATCAATTGATGATTCTGATACAATAAAAAATGAGAAATTGATGTTTAAATATCTTAATGACGTGGTTGAAGAAATTGGGGAGGAGAATATTGTGCAAGCCTTCACTGATAATGTCTCTAATTATGTGAATGCTGGAATGAGGCTTATGGAAAAAAGAAGAAGATTGTGGTGGACTTCTTGTGCTGCACATTGTATTGATTTGATGTTGGAGGATATTGGAAAGGTAACTGTTCATGATACTACACTTGCTCGAGCTAGGCAAGTAGTAAAGTTTATATATTGACATACTTGAGTTTTTAGCTTGATGAGAATATTTACTAAAAATTATGAACTTCTTCGTCTAGTAATTATACAGTTTGTTACTTCATTTCTTACTCTTCAAAATCTTTATAAGCAAAAGCAAGCTCTTATAACAATGTTCTCCTCGGAAAAATCATGTTTAATTAAATTGGCTAAAAAGGTAGAATATGTGAAAGCTCAAAGTACAGTATTATTTGATCCAAATGTTTGGCATCATGTTGCTTTTTATATAAAAACTACTATTCCATTAGTTAGTGTCATTTGACAATGAAATAGCTGTCATTTGACAATGATTGCTTTGTAATTGTCACCGACAAAATAATGCCTGATGTTGTTTTGTTGGCATTAATTAAAAAAAAACAATTTTGTTAGTTGTCAATGTGAATGTAATCTAGAGGTGTCAACTGGGCTTGGTGACCCAAACAAGATCCACGACACGACACGGTTCATTCATATATGGATTGGTATAGCACAATCCAGAATCATACTTGGTCTTGGACCATGTCGGCTCATGTTGTGCTTGCTTTGTGCGGTGACACGATTTATCGGTTTGTTGGCCCGGAACTAGGTGTGGTTGGCTCTCATGTCATGGGTCTAGTCCAAATGGGGCATGCTTATGTGGCTTGTCACAATTGGACGGCCATGCCTCACCAACCCATCCCATTTCATTTTTATGCAACAGGGTTATGGGTGGGGTATAGGGGAGGCCTGGCTGATTTCACCATGTGGCATGACCCTGCACTTTGTAGGTCAACTGTGCCAAGCTAGGTTGGTAGTTTGGTTCCCATTTTTTAATTATGTTTGTGGGCCAAAGATTTGACACCTCTAATTGTAATTCTACGACTCCAAGGTATAAATCCAATTGCTTTTAAAAATTCTATCTTAATAAAAAATATATAAAAAAAATTAATAATATTTTTCTATTTATAACATATTAATATATTTTATTTTTTATAGTTTATTTGTAATCTCTTCTTATCTTATTTTTTTTTCTAACTTTCATATTGCTGTAGTGTTTTGTCTATGTACAATATTTTTTGATTTTATTTATCATTTTAATTTAGAAAAGTACCAGAATTATTTTGGTGATGAGTTGTGATTTTTAGGCGTGAAAATATAAGATGGATGTGATAGAATATGTTGCACATATAAAATTAAGTTACACATTACATTAAAATATTTTATTTTATTATTATTAGATAAATTAATAATAAGATAAAAAATAAAAAATATTCTTATTATTTTCTTACTTTTGATGCAATCTTATATACTAAAAAGTGATAAACAGTAAAAATTATGAAAATGAATTAATTCTAGACATAAATAATAATAAATCGATCAAAACATCTGATGTCAGAATTAAGTTTCTATCTGTGATCTCGACCTATATGCCTAAAAAACTTAAAAATATATAAATTTTAATAGTTTGGATATACTTTAACATTATTAAAAATATAAATTCTAGAAGAGGTGAAAAAAATTTTGTATGATATATTAATATTGAGTTGATAAAATCATACGAATCTAACTATCTCATGTTATTTAAGATGATATGTGATTTATTTATAATTTAATTTTTAAAATTAAAAATTTACTTCAAAGATAAAAAAAAATTAGTGCACTGCCTTGAACTCATATGATTGAGTGTAGTTATGGGTTGTGCCATTGCTCTGCCCATTAGGCAGTGTTAGTGTGCACTGCCAATTGCCACTGCTTTGGCACATGGCTCTGGATGTTTGGCTAGTGAAGAGTGGATTGGCACTGTCCACTATTTATTGGCCATGGGCCCATGGCCTTGCCACTACTAACCGACCAAGCACTCTATGTTGAAGAAGGCACGTCATTGTGCCATGCCGGGCATCCTCCCATGATGTTCTCTTAAGAGACCTAATTTGAATATTTTATTCAATTTTTTAATGTTAGGATGTGTGCCTAACAATTCACCATTTAATTCATGTATAAATTTAGCTACATATATTGGCTCACCAATTGATTCTACTCGATATAGGAGGATCATAGTAAAATCTAAGAGCTTAGTTGTTGATCAAACATTTTGATAGTGGTTAAATTAGATATCAGCTACGATGTCAATAGTATAGATAGTTATTTTTTAGAATCTTTCAAACATACTCATATGTCATATGTATGTAGTTTTTATGATTCTCAGGTATGTGAAAAGATCTTCATGATGCTGGATTATGTTTCAGAGATCGAGAGCATAGTCGGGTAGAGACATTAAGATTCTAGTTGGGCTTAAGTAATCATATAGAAGAGATATATCTTAAGTTATGCATTTATCTTATAGGTAGTCCTGTTTCATGAAAAAGTAAAAGACAATCAAATATTTTGAAATCTAGTTCAGAGATAAAATAATAGATTATTATATTTTATTTTTGAGCTATTATGGATTAATCACTTCTTGGAAAAACTTTGAATTCTAGTTCATTTGTCAATAATATTTTGTTGTAATAATCAACTAACTCAATATATTGGTGCCAACTTAGTATTTTATGGGTGGATAAAGAATAAAGTTGATTCTCATTTTATATGAAAAAAGATTTTTGATAACTTAATTATTGCTATTTACGTACTTGTCAGTGGCTTTTTAATATATTTTAGAAGATTCTCATATGATCACAAGTTATTTTCTTATATTAAGCTAAATGCTTTTAACATGTATGCTCCAACTTGAGAGAAGTTGTGATTTGTTTTTATTTATTCTTTGTCTGGGAATATTGTATATGTTGACATTTTTCAAAATCAGTTTTTGTTAATTAATAAAATTTATTTTTTTTTTCATCTCTCTTCCTCTTTTCTCTCTCCCATCTTAGTGAAATTCACCTTTTTAAAATCCTAATTTGGTCATAAATGCAAGTTATTGAATCCACTAAATCCAAATCAACTTTGAGTACAACTTGAGATCACAAGTTATTCACGAGTATTTTTGACTTCTCTCTTATCTCTAAGGTTTGTATCCCTTGTACACCTTAGGCGTTGTTTTTCTTAGTGTAATAGCTTCAATATCATGTTGAATTTTAGGGTGGGTGATAAAGTAGTTATTGAATCTCATGAGGTCTTGTAATCTCTCTGGCCCTGCTTCAAAGCCATAGAAAATCTCCTTCCTTGAATCTAAAAAAATAATGCTCTTGAAGGAGCAAGTATCGGGTCGGGGCAACCCAAGTCAAGATCACAGATGAAAGATAGTGAGAATGGACCAGCTAGTAATGAATGTTCCTTCCCATGTCTTTTGGTGAACCAGGCTAGTTCGACCCCTTCCCATTTTTTTTCTCTTGCAAGAAATAAAAGATAATCAAATTCTCTCCATCAATATATAAATAATGTATTCATATAATAAATAAATATGATTAAGGTAAACCATGAATCATGTCCTCTCATCCATAATATAGTAGAAAAAAACAACAAAATAACTGTGAACTATAAAGGTGTAAGCTGGAACAGTGATTATTACTATGTGTTAGTCAATCTTTTTGAAATAGTTCAAGCATTAGGCTTCAAGTTAAGAAGCAAATATGGTTGGATGTTTACCATTTAAAAGCTTGCCTAGGGTACTGATTGAGAGTAGCTTAAGATTGATTGGCATACGCACTCTTAATTATTGGAAGAAGTTATGATAGTCTTTTACTGTGCTGCAGGTTACTGTCTACAGATTGATTTGTAAAGAGACAGTCGAAGAAAAGATATTACAAAGAGCGAACCAAAAGAGTACTGTGCAGCAGCTAGTGATGACTGGTGGCCATGTCCAAGGTGACCTTTTGGCACCAGAGGATGTTGTATCTTTACTTCTTGATGATCCGCAATTGGAACACAAGCTGCGGGAAATTCCCCTCCAGGTGAGACTTATACAGCTAATTTTTTCTTGATAATTTCTCACCCTATCACTTACCAGACTCAGTCCTCACCATAACTGTGGTTCAGGTTCTGGTTCCGGACCACTATTTTTGTTTGCAAAAAAAATGACATTATACATACCTTTTTATGTGCCTATATTTTATACATTGCATTGGAGTTGGCTCTTTTTATTATTAAAAAAAAAAAAAGGAGAAAGGGTTTTTTTGTGCCTGGCAGAACCTTCACTGGTGCTGACCATTTCCATCCTTGACACCGGTGCCACTTGTAGCATGCCAGTGCAATCAGATTTCACTGAGCGCAGGTATATCTCATTGTTTACAGGAAAAAAAGGAAGCTCGTTAGTGCCAGATTTTCTATAGGAACACCAGTGCATGTTACTCATATGATGTGCCGACATCATCAAGATGATAGTATATAGTTGCCACCACAAATCACGGCCCTTGTTGTGATGTGAATTTGGGCGGGATTGTGTACATAAGTGGCACATGTGTGTTAAAATGTCTGAGAGAGCATGCGTCACAGAATATCCTACAAAACTGGCCCGCACATGCTGAAATCAGCCCAGGTGACATTACCTGCCGAATCATCCCAGGATCTTGCCTCGCCCGTCGGATCAGGCAAGAATCCTAACATGAGTTGGCATGTGATTCTCATGTGCTAATATAAAAAAAATGCTGCAGTCGGGTAGTGTTGATTCAGTTTGGGCTGAGTTAGGGCTAGTAATTAGCATGCGCCCAAGCTAGCCTAGGTTCAAAGCATGTCGTATCAATTGCCACCTCTTATTGGTTACTAATTTTTTTTTTCTGAAATGAATTATATAGTTGACTCTACTATTCCACTATACATATGAAAATTATAAAAAAGATTAATCATCTAATTATCATCAAATCGAATATAACGTATTAAATCTGTATAATTACTAATTTTTAAAAATTGTCATTATTTATTTATCTAGACTTAACTATTTGCATATTGAGATATGTAAAAAAATTTTAATTTTTTTACATCTCAGTAATTACAAATATTTCTAATTAACTAGTTTTTTAGATTTGAGTTGGTCTCCAGTTTATACCTGTGTTATTTAATATAAGATTTTTATATCTTATTAGAGATAATTTTATCTCATGAAAAAGTAAAATATATACAATAGTCTTGAGATATTGTTCAATTGTTGACTTTAGGGTAATGTGACAGTTAATTGTTAGATATTTTAGATTATATATTTTCTTAAGGTAATTGAATATTTACCTACTTGTCTTATTACTTTTTACTATGATGGTCATATATTAAAAATAATATTTAATTTGATATTTCATGAGCTGACAAAGTATATAAAGATTAACTTATTTCTTAGGAAAAAGATTTAGGATGAAATTATTATTATTACCTATATTACTATAGCAAATTAGCTAGTTGATATCTCAATCAATGTCTTGAAAATGTTTTAATTTTTTTTTTTTTTTGCAAATTTTTTGTTTTTGATATTTACGTGTCAATTTGAATAGGGGCGTTATGGTTAATGTTATTTTTTTTTTATTTCTTAATTTATGGATGGGAGCACCCAATATTATGGGTGGCTCCACTCCAAGTAGATTGTATTTATAAGGGATTTTGTGTACATTTTTATTGAGACCCTTACACGGAGTTTTTATGCATCTTTTTTGTGTGTGGAAAATTAAGTCACAATGCTGACAATAAATATTAATAGAAACTGATATCAAATGCATACAAGTGGTGTTCTTATATAATTGGCCAATGGATTGAGATAACTTACATGTTAGGTGAGTTGTATCACTCACAATAACTGACCCACGGATTTTACCTCATCTTTTTTTTCTGGTGCCTGCTGCTCACTTTTTTGATGCATTGTACAGGAAAGGTATGTGAATGGCATGCCTCAGGTTTGCCATGCCTATTCTTGCACAGAATGTAACTGTTGTGGACAGTTCTGTAACTCATTTCTGTCGCACAGAAATTGTGCATTTTTTTGTGTACATGTTGTGAGCCTTCATTGCACAGTTGGTTCCTTAAGTGGACCTATAGTGTGCACGTGTGATGTTAATGAGTGGGCATGTGTGTATTGTGCTCTGTATGAAACCTCACGGTTTGGCTTTGGTATCTTATTGAAAATCAAGTCTCAAGGCAAAGAAAAAACATCAATAGAAACATGATATCTAATTTATATTAGTTGTGGTGTCATTATATAATAGGCAGATGAATTGAGACAGGTCACATATTAGGTGCTCTTATCACTAATAAAATAAAGCATTAAAAAAAAGAAAGAGTTAAAAAAAAAAGACTATAAATTGCAGCAATGTGCTTACATTTCTACAGAAGGAAAAATTTGGACCAATGTTGAATTAAGAAAGTGAATGGTTGATCTAGTTTTGGGCGAGAATTTATTTGGTCTATGCTTTATAGTTTTTTTCTTATTCAAACTGGATCATAGACGTGTAATTTCATCTTGTCAACATCAGAAATATAAATGTGGAGAATTTCTCCTCATTTATATTTAATCTCAATTTCAAATGGTTAGCTTGTATTTTATTTATTGTTTTTTTTTTCTAAAGTATTGATGTTAATTTTTTTCATTTTAAATTATTATTGCGTATTTTATTTTTTTAATAATAGTATGTGAGGTGTGATTTTGGATTGTAATTTAAATGATTAATGTATATGTAGAAAAATTCTGTCAAAAGTACAATAAAAGTTTAAATATCTATTGTTTTTAAAGGGTTTTGTGACTCGCCTCTCTTTTTTTCTAAATTTTTTTTGATGTATTAACATAAATATTAATACTACCCTTGTGTATTGTTTATTATGAAAGTTAAATAAATTATAGTTAAATTTGAAATAAAAAAATGTAATTGAATAATTTTTTGAATGGTAAATGAAAAATAAAATAATATTGAGAAATGATAATTACTTAGATGTAATTGAAAAAAAAAAGTTTATCAAGATTACTGAAGATAAGTGGAATGAGATTGATTGTAATATAATTGCCCATATGCATTTGGTATTAGTTGATGTACTCTAAAGTGTAGCAGGAAAAAAATTAAGATACGTTTATAAGATTATACGAGATAAATTACTTCACAACAAGTTCTTATCAAAAAGGAGATTATATATTCTTTGAATGATGAAATTAATATTGATAACTCACCGTATCAATACTTTGAATATGTTTTACTCAAATTAATCTGTTGGATCATAAAATAGAATTTGAACCGATTAAAATTTTTATTCAAAATCTATTTGATTTATATAATTAATTTATCATCAATCTGATGAATGTCTATGGTTATCTTGACTATTGTCTTAGAAGAAGAAAGCATGCTTAAATATAAGGAGTCTAGACAGGTAAATTCATAGAAAGCAGGAAATTTGAAGGTGATGTGAGGAAAATCAACAAAATATATTTTTAATGGGAGTCAGAATTTTTGTAGATCAAAATCAAAAACTAAGATGAATAATAAATGCTATAATTATAGTAAAAAAGAATATTTTAAAATAGATTTTTAATATTAGAAAAAAAATATAAACTTTAAGTTATCAAATATCAAATAAATATAGTAAATATCAAATATGATATCAATATTTTACATAAGGCAACAACAATGGTGACAAACAGGAAATAATTTTTTGAAATTAGATTACTAGATTTAAAAGCATCATAATACATGATATCTCAAAAAAAATAATTCAAAAAATATGAATCAAAATTAAGAGGTTTTGTACACGAGTTATAATTATGCTATAAATATTATTGATCTTGGTACTATCAAAATAAAGATATTTGATATTTTTGATTTGCATAATTCTAGGGATATGACATGTGAATGATTTAATAAAAAATTAATGTCAATGGGATAAATAAATATTTTTGAATGCAAACCTCATATAAAGATTATGAGAATGATGTTTGTTGTTATTAAGATAGAAAAGATCACGATAAATTATTCATGTTTAAAGGTGAAATAGTATTGAAAATTAATGCATGTGTTGCATTAATTAATAAATGAGAAGGGTTGATAATGATATAACATTTTTAACTAGTTTGTATGTTAGAACGAAATTTTAAATTTCTATCTAATAGAAAATTATTTTTATGGTCAAATTGATAAATCTATCTTTTTTTTTGAGCATTAAAGTAAGCAACATAACGGTTGTCAGGAGTTGGCACATTTTAGATTTGATTCATTTTGATGTATAAGAATTATTGAAAATGTCTCTAAGAGAAATAAAATATTGCCTTTTATTAATAATTACCCCAAAATTAGTTGATATATTCAATCAAAAAGAAATCGTAAGTGTTTATAATTTTTTAAAAATTTTAAAGAATGAATAAATTTTGAATTTGAGAAAATAATTAAATTCTTAAGGACAAATAATTGAAGAGTATACATATAATGAGTTCTTTACTCTTTATGAGTAGGAAGTTATCGAATGGTAGAATAGATGAAACTTATGTTGAAGATTGTAAATTTTATCAAGTTTTTTTTTTAGGCAAAAGCAATTAATATTATTTGTTATGTGATAAATTGATAATCATTAGCTACAATTAATTTAAAAATAATGGAGATATTAAATAATGAACCAACAAATTACTCTATTTTATATCAATTTGGGATATTTTGTATATGTGATGTATAATACTCAAGAATGAATAAAGTTGAATCTGAAATTCAAGAAATATATTCTTAGAATATATTGAAAGAGAAAGGATTTTATTTGTGAGATCTCATTACCCATAAGATTAATAATAATGGATATAATCTTGGTAGAAAATTGATTGCAAATAAATAATATAAATGGTAGTGCATCAAAAATATTTTAGAAATGATAATTTTCCATGTAAAAAATAATTTGACAAAATAAATTTTAGTTAGTACGGAAGAAGCACTAGAGAAGGAGATACAAGAATAAGTCTAGCCTGAGATTCTAGAAGCTAGTCGGTCAATTCATAATAGAAGGTTGTCAGACTTTGTGCATATTGCCTTTTAATAGTGAATAGAGAACTATTACTATTTTATGAAAATATAAGTATTTCAGCTACATCTCTATGGATGATGGTAATATATAAAAAAATTGAAATTTTACATAAGAATAAGATATGAGAGGTATTACCATTATTATATGTAAAAAGATATTGGTAACAAATGAGTCTGCAAGATCAAGATGGTTAATAATGATTAAGTAAAATGATATTGTGTATGATTAATCATAAAAATATATGCTCAAGAAAATAATTTTGATTTTAATAAAATTTTTTCTCTTGTTTTGTCTTATAACAATTAGTGTAGTTGGATTTTGTGTGTTACGTTCACTTTATATTTTAAATAGTTAGAAATCAAAAATATAAATTCATAATGAAAATCTTGAAGAAAAAATTTAAATGTTTTAATCAGGTTTGTATGTTGAATAAATCTTTATATGATCTTAAAATAGTGCTGATGTATTAATATAATTAATTTGATTCTTTTTTAATTAGTTTTAGGTACAATAGACATGTTAGTAGTATGTCTTAATAAATATCAAATCTAAAAATTAAAAATATATTTGGTTATGTAGTTTTATATGAATTACTTGTGACTAACAAATATGAATTTAGGAATATAGATTTATTGAGATAAAAATGATAAGAGGATTTGATTAATTTAAGAGAATTATTTTAATAAAATATTGTAATACTTTAATATGCAAGATAATAAATGAATTTTTGCTACATTTTTCATTAATTTCAATTTATCCTTAATTATATATCCTAGTATTATAAAAGATGGAGAAACATCATTAGTATTAATATGCATCATTAGTGGGAAATTTGATATTTATTATAATTTATATAAAATTATATATTGTACAAGTAGTAAAATTGATTAGTTAATTTATGATAAATTTTAATATAGTATTGAAACAAAATATGAAGTTTGAACCTTATCCTTAGATTTATTAGAGGATCCTCAAATAATATATTATATTATAAGTTTAAACATTATTGTCAAAGATTATATTGATTTATGCTATACTTGAAATATTGATAATAACAAGTTTATTCATGATTGTGTTTACTCTTATTGAAGAAGCGGTATGTTAAGTTTTAATATTATAGTCTATAATATCTACTTATATAACAAGTGCGTAGTATGTTGCTGACATAAACTAGTAAAAGGACATTGTGGTTGCATATGTTATTGGAAGAGTTTAGACATAAAAATTTTTTTTTATGATAGTTAATGTACTTAACATATAAAAAAAAATCATATATTTCTTTTGAAGATAAAATATAGTAGAATATAATATTATTTTATATTAGAAAAAATTAAAGGAAGTATGAATATGTCAAAAATTCATATTAATAAGAACCTAGTAGTAGATATTATGATCAAGCCGATTTATACTAACAAGTTTATATGGCGTAGAATATTTTATAACTTAGCAAGAATGTAAGTAAGTATAAAATTGATGAGTCAGGAAGGTAAACTTCAAATGGGATAATATAACGTCAAAAAGAAATATTTAAGTGGATAGGTCAACTTTACATTGCCTACATCAAAATTTTCTTTAGGATTTGCAATTGTATCTTCTTTTTTTTTTTTTTTAAGATTTCTTATTGTAATCAATTTCAATCCCAAGTGTGCTTAGTATTTTATATTATTTATTATTTATTTTATTTTAAAAGTATTTAGGTTGAATTTTCTATTTTAGATTTTTAAAGTAAATTTTATTTTTATAACAATATGATTTAATTTTGGTTCAAACTAGCTGATGGATATGATTTGGTTCTTTTTCAAACTAATTCTTGAACATGAGTTTGGCTACGTTTCAAATTGGCTCATGTATATGGTTTTGTTCTGCTTCGTATTAGCTCTTAGCCTGTGAAAGATATTTGGAAGGGTTGGAGGGTGAAAGTAATGTTAGGAGAGGCATCCATGGCGAATAAAATGTTTCACTGAATTAATGGGAAATTTGTTGATTGCTTCCAGGCCAGGGACAGGCAGAAGAGGACGACAAAGGCTATTAGGGTGGATCATGAAGGTGATGCAACTTTGGAAGAATTGACAGAAACGGGAGGCCACCAGTGTCCTGGTCCTGGGCATGATTCTTCTGAAGATGCAGAAAAAGAAAAATCCAGTAACAAAAAAAAGGTATTTAATTGTCTCAGTTGGTCTCTAGCTTATGAACTCAAATGTCACATGCCATTCTAGCTCATGAGAGGTGGGTCTGCAGAGGAAGGATTTTTCAGGGAAGCAACCTCTGTCCAACGTTAGTGACCTGCGCCTGGTCTTGTCAGACAAAGACTCGGTAGATTCTTTACCAAACAATGCCATACAGCCCCAAGGACCCAAGAAGCTGAAGAAAACGAGCTGCTATGTGGTTAACAATGATGATATTGGACATAACTTTGCTTTCGGGCCTGTGACAGATACAATGTAACGGCCATTGCATGTCAATCAGGGTGGGAAAATGGACAGGAAAGCAGCAGATTGCTGTTGTCTGGTTATTTCTTTTGCCTCTGACACACTCCGTATGATGATTTTATGATGTTATCTTATGGTACACGTTGATTCAATTTGATGATTGCCAAACTGTATCTATTTTATTCAGTTGTCTGGATGCTTTTTGATATCAGCTAATGCTGCTTAATATATTCAGAAAGCTTGTGGTATGCAGTGCTAATTTGACATTTGCCCCTGGGATTTCAATATTTATTATCATATATATGGTTTTATGTGTGCATGTGTTTAGGTATATTTGTGTCTGTATGCATCTGTCTGTCTGTGTCCAACTGTGTCTGTGTCTGTGTGATATATATATATATATATATATATAATTAAAATCCTATGCAATAAACCAGCTGATTAGTCTTATGATAAAAAAAATCTTAACACAAAATTGGAAGAGATGCATTTTACATTGAACTTAACATGGGCCATCATTATTGCTGCAATATAAAATTGATTGGATAATCCAAGTATGTTGTGTAGCAAGTTCTTATTCTGCACAGCGCACATTGTTTCTTCTACTATGACCCGTGTTAAGCTCCATTGTTTATACAATACATTCCCACACAATGCGTCTTCACTTTGTTGTGTGTGCTTTAAATCATGTATTTACAGAATAACAAATCAAGGAATGCGTCGACACTTATATCAATAAAATGAATAAACATTAATTTTACAGAATAACATTAATTTTGGGTTGATTTTATTTTAATCACCGCCATATTCCAAAAAAAAAAAACATCATTATCTTCTTCAAGATAGACTCTATAAGTATAACCCACCTATGATTATGATTTATGGGCCTATTAATTGGGCTCGTTTGATAATGTCTTGTGTTTTACTATCAATCTATAAGTCTTTTCTAGGACTCACTTGAGTCCTTGGACGTTACCTATTCTTTATGCCCCACAATCATTTGGCAAATGATTTCTACTATATGTACTATTTTATTACTTTCAAAAGCATTATTCCTAAATCTGGATCATTTTATTCTTTTCATATTTTCCATTGTAATTAGGAGGGGCACAAACCGACTTATTGTTTGAGTCATTTTTTGTACTCATAATTGTTACATACATTACAAATCATCACCTTCACTAATATTATTGCTAGGGTAAAAGTGACTTGATATTTTTGTCACCTCTTTGTAATGGATAAACAATTGGGTATGGTTTTTTGACTTTTATAATTTATGCATTTTGAGATGTTGGTTTTGGGCCTTCTAGGGATTGTCTCAAGAAGAGAGGGAGAAGGGAGATTGAAAAGGAAAGAAAAAAAAAAAAGAAAAAATTATAAACTAATGTAAACTAATATAAACATACAAACACACACACACACACACACTTTGATTGGGGCAGTCCAGACCACAAGTGCATATGTAATTGATTGTAAGCTTTAGTGCTATATGTTTAACCTTAGGTTAGGATTTTTTTTTTTTTTTTTCAATTATCTTAGTTAGACTACTCTTGCTTCTCACAAAAGTTATACCAATAAGTTTTCGCACAAACAAAGAAATAAAGAGAAATTATTAATCCTTTTGTGCTCGAGATAAGATTACTCTTTCATAAAAATACATTCACTCTTATTTGTGCTCGACATTAGTCGACTCATGTCGGTTCAAATTTGATCCTCATGGAATTACTTCAACGTGCTCACTTGAAATTTTAAATGTACTTTACTTTTTTGAGATAAATCAAGTTGGTATGAAATATTATCAACCCTTTTGAGAATACAATAAGGTCCTTCATACATTTGTACAAGTCCCTTGTGTACCATAGTCCCACAACACCAAGTGAAGTTTTATCAATGCCCAAGTCCCGGTCCCCCTGCTCATTTCTTCATTTCTTATCAGCCGACATCTTTGAATACTTAGTTGATTTGTGCATTTCAATCAGAGTCAAGTAAATTTGTTCATGCTACTTCTTAATAAAATAATAAGGTATTTGATTTTGTCATGTATATCTCATTGTAATGATGTTTAGGATATGTGGTTGTTATCCAATCACAATTTCAAATGGATGTTATCCTATTGATTCTCTTTCATTTGCAAGTTATAAAAAAATTAAGTAACATTAAGTTGTTTCGGCTAATTCATTTGTGAGGTATTCACAAAGTATCATAAAAATCTCTAATAAAATATTTTCCCTTCATGTTTATCCATTAATTTGGGTTGAACACTCGTTATAATTAAGATTAGACCTCATTGGCTTGAACAATTATGTTTAAAATTTTCTTATAAATGCTCATCTCGATCACTGAATACAAACCAATAAATATTTCAATATTTCATAATATTCTTTAGAAATAATTTTATTACTTCCTATACTAATCAGTGTTTTCATAATAGGGATAAAAGTAATATATTTTATGTATCAATCAACTACAACTATAATACTCTCAAAGTTATCAATTTTTAGAAAGCACACAAGGAAGTCAATGGAAACATTTTTCATGACCATTATGAATATGAGGCTAACTGATCATGCTCATGATCTATAAATAAAATATAATGTCCTAAAATCTTCTTTACATACTTGGAGATTAATTTTATTATATTCATATGAGTATATTTAAGAGAATCTAATAAATAATTAATTATACTAACAATATAAATAATGTTTGATCTATTAACTATTAGATAATTTAGTTTTTCTTATGATTCTCCTATATCTAGATTAATATTTGAGGATAAATCTAATCGAATCAAGTAACAAGTCAATTGATGTGTATCCCATACTATATCTAAAGCATATCTCATATGATAAATAGAAATCAAACCACCAAGTATGCAATCTTAATGCCCAGACAATAGCTAATATATCACAAGTTATTCGTCTGAAACTTGTTCAATAAAAATAACTTTTGTTGAGATATAATAAACTAATCATCTCATGTAATCTAATATCATCAATATATAGTAATGATATCATATACTATCTCCCCAATCCATTTTAAACAAAACAAGAATAGTCTGATATATATCTTATAAGATTAGAGTGGAGAATATTAAATAGAACTTATTAAATCATGTCTTAGGAGATTACTTTAATTAATAAAGAGTGCCTACAATCTACATACCATATATGTATTTCCTAGAATGATAAAACATAGTGGTTACTATATCTTACATATGACTATATAATAGTAGGATTTAAGGAATACATTCATTCACAATGATCTTGATGAAGAGATATTCATGCAGTAGCTACTAGCTTTTATTATATAAGGAAATAATTTGATAGTGATCAATTTGGTCAGAAGGAAAGAAATATTCTAGTAAATTATCCCATAAGTTTGTGTGAATCCTCTAACTACCAATATGACATTAAGTTGAGCAACCTTCCATTTAAGTAATTATTCTAAATTCATTCACCACAGCTTGTAATTATTTTGGATGACTAAGTAACTTGGACAAAGTATCAGGGATTTTATAACTATCAAGAGATAATAAAAAACTAGTATATGTCATACTAAAGTGAAGAGTAAGAAAGTACCTATTATAATAAAAAAATTGTTGTTTTTTTTATTTTTTATTTTTTAGTTTTTAGTTTTTATTTTTATTCTTCTACTTCTTATTCTTCTTTTATACATTCTTCTTCTTTTTCTTTTCATCATCATCTTCTTTTTTTTTACTACTTATTTTTTTCTCTTCTCTATCTTCTCCTTCATATTATTCTTCACCTTATTTTTTATATACTTTTTCTTTTTCTTAATCTTCATCATATTCATCTTATTCTTTTTTTTCTTCATTTACTTATTATTCTTCTTATATTTCTATTTTTTTTCTTCTTATTTTTTTGATTATTCTTCTTTTTCTTTTTCTTCTTTTCCTCCTTTTATTTCTTCTTTTTATTTATTTTATTCTTCTTTTTAATCTTCGTTTCCTACTACTTTTTTCTCTCTCTTCTTCATGTTTTTAAACCTTTTCTTCTTTATATTTTTCTTTTTTAATCTTATATCTCTTCAACTACTACGTCATCATCGTCATGATAATAATCATCTTCTTCTTCTTTATCTTATTATTATTATTATTATTATTATTATGCTTCTTTTTTTTGTTATTATGTTTCTTTTTTATATCTTTTTTTGTCTTATTTTTCTTTTTTATTTAGCTTCTTATTTATCTTCTTTTTCTAAATTTCATTATTTTCTTATTCTGACTTCTTATTCATCGTCATCAACATAATTATCATCTTTCTTTCATTCATCTTATTTTTGTCTTCTTTATTTATTTTTTCATTCTTTATTATTCTTCTTATTTATCTTTTTCTCATGTCTTCTTCTTTTTTATCTTTTTATTGGATTTCTTTTCATCTTCATCTCCATCATTTCATCATAATAATCATCATCTTTTTCTTCATGATCTTTTTAATGTTCTTAATGATTTTTTTATTCTTCATGTTCTTCATATTTTCATCTTCTTCTTCTTTATGTTTATCATCATTTTTGTCATCTTCACTTCTTTTTCATTCTTTTTTATCATCTTTTTTATTTTCTTTTTCATCTTCTTCTTGGATTTCTTTTTCATCTTCATTGCCATCATTTCATCATAATTATCATCATCTTTTTGTTCAAGTTCTTCTTCTATTACTTGAGTAATTTTTTTCTTCTTCTTTCCACAAATTTTTTATCTTTTTATTATTTATCTTCTTTATTTTCTTCTTTGTATTCTTCTTTGACTACATCTTTTTTTTGTTCTTCATTTTTTTTGTTCTTTTTAATTTTTATCATCATTAACTTCTTATTTTTCTTATTCTTCTTATATATTATTCTTCATCCTTTTTTTTCATTTTTTTCGGTCATCTTTATCTTTTTCTTTTTATTTATCTTTTTTTTTTGTTTTCTTCTTCATATTATTCATCATCATCATCTTCTTCTTCTTCTTTAACACTTTCATTATCATTATCATTTTATTTTTTTAATGCTTCTTTTCTACTTCTTCATCTTATTCTATCTTCTTCTTTTTCTTTCCTCTTCAATATTTTTTTTCATTTTTATTTTCATATTATTCTTCTTCTTATTTTTCTTCTTACTCTTTTTTTTATTCATTTTCTTCTTTATCTTCAACTTCATTTTTCCTTGACCTTGTTCTTTTTCTTCTTCTTTGCTTTCTTTGTTTTCTACTTCTTGTTTTTTTTTCTTCATGTTCTTCATTTTTGTCTTTATCATCATCTATTTTTTTTCTTTTTCTTTTTTATATTATTATTATTATTATTTGACTTTTTTTTTCATCATCACCATTTTCTACTTCATCATCAACATCTTATTATCATTATCATCATTTTCTTTTTCTTATTTTTTTTCTTATTATTTTTCTTCAATTTCTTTATTTCTTCATCATCATTATATTTATATACTTCTATATCTTATTCTACCCCAACATCTTTTTCATCTTATTTTTCACCTCCTTTTTCTTCTTCATATTATTCTTTTATTATCATTTTAATGTTCTTCATTTTTTTTTTGTTTAATTCATCTTTCTCATTATCATCATCATCTTATTCTTCTTTATCTTCGTTATAATTCTCTTCTATTTCTTCTTCATTTTTTATCTTTTTTGTCTTCGTCTTTATTTTCTTCATCTTTTTTTAACATTATTCTTTATCTTATTCATTATCCTTTTTATAATCTTCTATATTTTCATCATCATCCTCTTATTATTTAGCATATTTTTCTTATTTTCTTAATTTTCTTTTTCATCTTTTTGCTAATCTTCTTTTTTATCTTCTATTTCACATACTTATTCTTGTTTTTTTTTCTTCTTCTACTTTTTTTTCTTCTTCATCTTCTTTTTTTTTTCTTTTTTTTTCCGTCTTTTTTAGCTTCACCTTTATTTTCTTATTTTTTTTCTTCACGTTCTTATTAGTGGTGTCAAACGGGACGTGCCGGGCTGGGCCGGCCCATTTTTTTTTGAGCACGACCATGCTTTCGTGTCTGGTCGGGCACGGCACAGTTACTATATCGTATCCTGCCTGGCCCAGCATGATTTATTCAAGCCAGGCTCGGCACGGCCCGCCTGCCAGCGGTAAAAGTACCATGTCGAGTCAAGCCCGTAAGAGCCTAGTTAAAAAAAATAAAATTTTTATATTTTTAAAAATTTAAAGTATTGTATTAAACTACATATAAAATATATATTATATTATATATAGATATTGTTTAAAATTTTAAAATTTGTAACGTAAAAATTATTGAAAATAAAATATTAATAAAGTTTAAATTTTTTTTATTAATTTTTCATAAATTTAGATTATAATTTATTAGAATTAAATTAGAGTTTTAAATGAAAATTTAAACACAAAAATAAATAAAACAAAAAATTTCATCAAAAAAAATTACAAAGTCACAAAAACAAACTAAAGGTCCAATCGGCCAATAAATATTGAACCAAAACAAATACAACATAATACAAATAAAAAATTGTATAATCAATACAAAACAAAAATACAAAACATCGAAATCAAAAAGTAGAATCAAGAATAAATAACACAAATCATCAACTGTATCCGTGACCGTGATGTATCAAAAATCAAAATCAAGTGACAATGACAAATGGCATGTGGTGTGGCATGGCATGGCATGGCATGGCATGGCATTAGCAACTGGCATCTGGCAATGGGCATGGAAAACCGGCAACCACGTCAATCATCAATTGACATATCATGAGCATCATCAATTTCAACATCAAAATCACTATTAAATGAATCATCATTATTAGCAATCAACTCCTCCACTTTCGTGGCAGATGCAGTCCCTATCCCAGCTCCAGCATTATCCTAGATGTTAAACCTCGAATCATCACCGTCCATGCATGCTAAGGTCTCAATAATATTTAGACATAATCTTGATCTCATATCCGAAATCACATTCATTATAACAGAAAAAGTAGACTCCGATGCTACGCTCGATACCGAATGAGTCAGTAAATCTCGTGTCATCCTAAATAGTACAGAAAATATTGACTCATATGATTTTCACCACTATAATATATCAAGATTCTTAGTATCAGAATATGAAAAGATTGAGTAGTAACCGATATCTAAGTACCAACAAAGCTCGCTCCTATGTGATTGTCCACCCCGTCGTTTCCCACTCGCTAACTAAATGAAAGCTCAGTATTAAGTATCAAGATTCTTTATCTTCTTCTTCATCTTCTTTTTTGTCTTCTTTTTTTTTTATTTTTTTTCTTCTTGATCTTCTTTACGTTCTTTTTTTTATTATTTTTTTTTATTCTTCTTTTTATTATTCATCTTTGTATATTTTTTTCTTTTTTTATATTCTTCTTTTTTTTTATTCTTCTTTTTTTTATTCTTCTTTTTTTTTATTCTTCTTTTTTTTTATTCTTCTTTTTTTTTTTTTTTTTCTTTTTCTTCATCATTATTATCTTCTTCTTCTAAATCTTATACTTTGCCTTCTATTTAATCATCATCTTTTTCTTCTAATTCTCCTTCTACTTCTTTAGGATCTTCTTCATTTTTTTTCATTATCTTTCTTTTTCTTATTTTTCTTATTATTCTTTATGTTTTTTATCATCTTTTACTTCTTATTCTTTTTATTCTGCTTATTCTTTTGTTTATCCTCTTTTGTTTCTTTTTCTTGTACTTCATCATTATCTTCTTCTTTGTCTTCTTTTTTATCTTCTACTTCTTCATTTTATTCTTTATCTTCTTTTCATCTTCTTATTTGTCTTTTTATTCTTCTTTTTTGTTTGTTTATCCTTCCCTATTTCTTTTTTATTATAATTAGTACTATTATTCTTCTACATCTTTTCACCATCTTTTTCTTATATTATTATTATTATTGTCTTCTTCTTCTTCATTGTATTATTCTTCATTCTTTTCATATTGTCTTCATTATCATCTTTTTATTTATTCTTCAATTTTTTCTTATTATTTTATTCATCATTTTGTTCATCATTTTATTTTCATCTACTCATTCGTCTTTTTATTCTTGTTCTTCTTCTATTTCTTCATCTTATTCTTTATTTTCTTCTTTGCCTTTTTTTTTTTCTTTTTTTTCTTCTTAATTTTCTTCTTATTCATTTTTTTAATTATTCTTTTTATTATTCATCATCATAATCTTCATAATCATCATTATCTTCTCCTTATTTTTCTTCTTATTCTTTTTTGTGTACTTTTTCTTCTTTTTATTCTTATTTTTATTCTTTCTTTTTCTTTTTCTTCTTTTTTTTGTTCTTTTTCTTTTCTATTACTTCATCATCTTATTTTTCTGCATCTTATACTTTACCTTCTTTTTGATCATCATCTTATTCTAATTTTTCTTTTTCTTCTTCTTTAGCATCGCCTTCATCATATTCTTCTTCTCTCTCTTTTCTTGTTTTTCTTCTTATTTTTGTTATATTTCTTCTTTTATTGTTTTTTATCTTTGTTTCTTCTTCTTATTTTTCGTGTTATTCTTCTTCTTGTTTTTTATCCTATTTTGCTTATTCTTCATGTGCTTCAACTTCATCTTCAACATCTTTTTTTCTTCTTCTTTGCATTTTTATTCTTCTTCTTTTGTATTACAAATATTCTTATACATTTTTTTTCAGCATCTTTTTCTTATTTTATTATGACTACCACATATCATCATCATCATCATCATTATTATATTATTCTTCATCCTTTCATAATCTTCTGTCTTCGTCATCTATTTATTATTCTTAAACTTTTTTTATTTTTCTTCTTTATCATCTTTTTTTTTCATTAGCTTATTTTTCATCTACTCAAGCACCATTTTATTCTTGTTCTTTTTCTTTATCTTTTTCTTTATCTTTTTATTTATCTTATTCTTTATCTTTTTTTTATCTTCTTCATCTTATTCTTTATCATCTTCTTTGTCTTCTTTTTTTCTTCTAAATTTTCTTCTTCTTCTTCTTTTTATTCTTTTTATTATTCACCATCATATTCTTAATTATCATCATTATCTTCTTCTTCTTCTTCTTCATTTTATTCTTCTTTGTATACTTTTACTTTTTTTTATTCTTATTCTTTTTTTTTCTTTTTTTTATTATTTTTCTTTTTTTTCATTATCATCTTCTTTTTCTCTATCTTATACTTTATCTTCTTCTTGATCATCATCATCTTCTAATTTTTTTTCTTCTTTAACATCTCCTTCATTTTTTTTTCTTCTTTTTCTTCATTTTTCTTTTTTTTCTTCATTTTTTTTATTTTTCTTTTTTTTCTTCATTTTCATCTTTTGCTTATTATTCTTCTTTTTCTTATTTTTTATCCAATTTTTCTTCTTCTTCTTGTGCTTCAACTTTATCTTCTTCTTCTTCTTCTTTATCTTCTTCATCTTTCTTGTAGTTTTTCAATTGTTCTTCATCTTCTTTTTATTCAACTTCTTTTTATTCTTCTTTTTTTTATTACTATTATTATTATGCATCTTTTAAGCATATTTTCTTATTTTATTATTATACCACATGTATTCGTCTTCATCATCATTATTATCATTTTATTATTTTTATTCTTTCTAATCTTATGATTCTACTTAGTTTTTTTCCTCTTTTCTTATTTTTTTCTTTTTGTTATTATTTTTTCTTTTTGTTATTATTATTATTATTCATTTTTTCTATTTCTTGTTATTATTATTATTCTTCAACTTCTTTTTCTTATTCTTTTTTCTTTTTATTCTTCCTCATCTTCTTGTTCATCTTCTTGTTGATGCTCTTTTCATTCTCTTCATTTTTTTCCTTCGCTACTATTTGTTGTCGTTCTTCTTTTTTTTGTATCTTATTTTTTTATCTTTTTATTCTATCTTCTTTAGTATATTCTTCTTTATTTTCTTCATAATTTTCATTTTCTTATCTTTTTTTCTTCATCATCTTCTTTACTCTTGACTTCTTTTTTTCTTTTCATCTTCTTTTACATCTTCTTCTTCGTATTCTTCATCAACTTCAAATTCTTCATATTCTTCATTAACTTCGACTTCTTCAAATTCTTCATTAACTTCGACTTCTTCATATTCTTCATCAACTTCGACTTCTTCATATTCTTCAATCACTTCGACTTCTTCATATTCTTCATCAACGTCTTCATATTCTTCATCAACTTCTTCATATCTTCATCAACATCTTCTTATAATCATTATCACCATCATTTTCTTTTTATTTTCCTTGTCTTCTTCATTATTTTATTCTTCATATACAATAACTTCTTTTTTTCTTTTTTTTCTTTTTTTTTTGCCTATTCATATGCTTCTACTTGATTTTCTTTTTTCATCTTGTTATTCTTATTATAGTTTGTCCACTTCTTTATTTTTTCTTCATTGTAATCTTAAACATCATTATCATCATCTTTTTTATTATTCTTCATATTCTTCATCTTTTTATTCAACTTCTTTTTTATATCTTATTCTTCAACTTTTTTTGTTTTTTTTATATTATTTTTCTTCTTATGCTTCTTTTTTCTTTATTTTTTTATTTATCTTATTCTTTTTCTTATTTGTCTTCTTCTTTGTATTGTTCTTTTTGTTTGTTTATCTTCTTTATTGACTTATTCCTCATCATCTTTTTTTTCATCACCATCATTTTTATATTTTTCTCTCTTTAATATTTTCTTAGTCTTATTATTCATTTTGACTTCTCTTTCTTCTGTCTTCTTTTTCTTTATATATTTTTTTGTTATCTTCTTTTTTATACTTATTATTCGTTTTCTTTATTTTTTTTTATCTTTTTCTTCTCTATCTTATTTTTGTTTATTTTTTCTTCAACTCTTTCTTCATTTTTTTTCTTCATCAACTTTTTCTTCCATTTTGTTTCATCTTTATTTGGATCTATTTCTTTATTTTTTTACTTCTCTTTTTTCTTCTTTATTTTCTAATTCTTTTCTTTCATCACCGTCTTCGTTTTCTTATTTTCTCTTTCATATTCTTCGTAGTCTATTATTTTTTTCTTTGTCTACATATTCTTCATCTTTATCTCATCTTTTTTTTTCAACATCATTTTTTCTTTTTATTCTACTTTTTTATCTTCTAATATTCTCATCTTTTTCCTATAGTTATTTTTTTCTTAATCATCTTTTCTTCTTCTTTAACTTTTATTCTTTTTTTTATTT